>WEZZ01033939.1:238741-329787 GCA_013400585.1 Chloropsis cyanopogon
CCTCTCCTCTCCTCTCCCTCTCCTCTCCCTCTCCTCTCTTTTTTCTCCACCTTTTTCTTTCCAAGTGAACTCACAGAGAAGACAATGCAAGTCCATTGCTTTGCTCATGTTGCTTTCCAATATTTTTATTTTACTCCAGACCAAGTCCATGTGTTATTGCAGACTGGTGGCAGGCAAGCAGGGACTGGAGGCAGGAAAGGTATTGGCAATAAGACTCTCATACATACATAAGGGAAAGCACATGGAAATGTTAAACCCAGAGAAGTTTGGAGGGGGAAAAGGATTTTTTTTTTGAGATCCTCATTCTGGTCCGTATTTGGAGAAAACCTAGCGTAGCAAAGGTGCCTGACAGACCTCCAGCTCTTTTTTTTTTTTTTTTTTTCAGTCACCCCAGGATAAGCATTAGGGATTCTTTATTTGGATTGGGAAATGTCAGTGAGGCTGTCTGGCAGCACAGGTTAGAGAGAGGCAGTGAACAAAGTTTACATCCAGTGAGATTAATTTACACCCTGCAATAGTGGCCGTGTGTTCCACATTTCCCACTGACTCCAACCTTTCCTGGGTGTATCAGTTCCTCTGGTCACTGCCAAGGACTCAAAAATGTTGAGAGACCTTATTCTGCTGGGTAATTGCTTTGATTCCATAGATTAAATTAGTGAAAATAGACACTGAAGACTTTATTAGTGCATCTATTTCTTCCTGTATCTATTTCTTCCTTCTTTCCTCCTCTTGTAAAAGGGGGAGAATGAGACCCTTTGCAGGGAAAGGCCATGCAGGGATGTGTGCAATGGGAAGGCACAGGGAATCTCTCATGGGAGCAAACAGCCTTGCAGGATTTCACTGCAGGATCACGAGGCTTCCTGCAGCCATGCATCTCCCTTCAGCTGAAATTCAGGCTGAAATCTGCCTTTAAATCCCTATTTGCAGAATACCTGTTTAATTTTCAGCTCATAGTAACAACGTTGGTTTTTTCCTTTAACCCATCCCTTTTGCTGCTAGCTGCTATCAGGAGCTTTTTGACAAGAAATAAATATTTCTCATGCATACAAACCAGCCTGTTTCCATCTCACTTCTTCTAAAACCTTTTGACTACTTTTTAAACCTACAAATATTGGACCCACCCGAAGTGACCCTCAGGCAAGCAAGAAGATAATTTGATGCATCCAGTGTTTTGCTTCACATGAGTTCTCACTATTGACAGGGAGGAAAAAACTGCGAAGGGAATAGATCAGACTTGCTCTTAAAGATCTCTTAAGGAAGAAAATAAGCAGCAGCCAATAATTAGATTGTTTTCTTCCAGCACCCAAGCCCAGAGTTTATTTGCAAAGCAGTTTCTCAAAGAGTGGTTTAGCAATGAATTGCTGATTAGTTTGGGCACAAGGAACGGGCTGAAGCCCCTGCAGAGATGCAGTGGTTGGGAAGTGTCAGCACAAGGATGTGGATGTAGCCTGAGATCAGATCCTGCCCCATTCCCCGCTCCAGCCAGTCTCTCCAACCCGGAGCAGGTTGTGACCCTCAGCATTTTGTTTCCCTACTGATGCAGATCCCCAGATCAGAGGCTTTTAAAGCCATAAAATCCCTCCACTGAAAATGCAGCCATGACTGAGTGCAGAGAGAGAGCACAGGACTGAGCTGGGACCTGGCCCTGAGTGTTCCTGGAGAAACTGCTTCAGGCAGAGCCACCAGTGCCACCCAGCACGTCTGTCCTCCCCCCCAGTCCTAATGTCTTTCCCCTTCCCATGCAATTCCATACTTTGGAGGCTGCTGGGTGGGGGTTTTGGGGATTCAGCCATGCAGGAAGGCAGTCTGCTGCCTCCTGCTTTAATCTGGGAGCATTTTCTCTTCCCTCTTCTCGCTTGTCTTTTGTGCCCAGCAAAGCCCAGCTTTTGCTTGGGATATATTCCTTCCAATTTATCCAAGGTTCCAAGGGGAATTATTCCATGTAAACGTCCTCTTTTCACCACTATTCCTTTCCTGCAAAACATGTGCCTTCCTTTAATTTTTTTCCTTACATGAGATATCTTGTTTATTTTTTCCCCCGTCTCTGCTCCCCCCTTGCTGCGGCTGCTTCTCCTGCTGGTGCTGCATTGCTGGTTGCCAGAGAAATGTTTTTCTTTCACTTTTATCGTAATTTATTGATTTTTTTTTTCCCCCTTTATGGGCCCAGAACCTTTTGCTTCTACCAAACAAGGCACCAGACATTAACAATACACTGTATGCAACTTAAAGAGTTAAAATGAGGAGGGCATGCCCATGTCACACACAGTCAGTGAGAGCATGAGAGGACCTGAGCCACAATACAGAAGCCAGCAGCATTATCTGTCTGACTTCTCCCTCTCCTCCCACACGCTGGGGACATTTTTTCTCACACTTCTGAGGGTTTTCTGCCTCCCTTGCTACCTGGCTCCATAGCCAGCAGTCCTGCCTGTTCTCCTCTCTGTGTGTAAATGGGTTGTGATTTGTTGGATTCAATCACTGCTTCCTCTCCAGAGGCTCTGGGAAGGAAAGCCATGAGCATTAACTTCAAGGAGTTTGCACCATCTTGTCTGCTCCTGATGTAACTCCCTCCTGGCCAACGCTCACAGCCCTTAGGGAGAACTTTAATTGTTATTTTCAGGGAATCTCTATGGAACTGGGGGGATTTCTTTCCCCTCCAGCTCTTTCTCAGTGTACCATGGAGCTATATCCCCCTTTCCCTGACCTATTTGATTTTCACTCCCTGTTGTAAAGGGCAATCCCCACATGTGCCAAGATCTCCATGCAATGATGTAGGGGGGCACAATCTTCTCCATTACCATTATTTGTGGTCCTGGTTATCTGACATTATGTTTTCTCCAACAAATCCCATTGGCTTTAGAATTGCATGGGCAGAGATCTTATAAAACACAGATTTTGGGGGCTAAAGTGTGCTAAATCTGTCCCCAGGGATGTCTTCTGAGCTGATCCTGTGTTTCCAGAGACCTCCATTTGTAGAAAACATGGCACAGTACCTTGCTACAATGAAGAATATGTTTGGCATTAATTTAAATGAGAAGCACAAAATTCATTCAAATATTTCAGTGGAGGGTGTCACCTTTGTACCCAGCTGCCCACCCAGAGCTGCCACTCTCCCCTCCCACCTCCAGTCTCCTGACACAACATCACCTTTGTGTGCAGCAAGAAAGGAATTGCATCTGTTAGTGCCCAATAATGTTTGGGATAAAAGTCTTCCATAAGGAGTTTTTTGGGGTTTTAAGCTGAGAAAAACCCTTGTGGAGCAGAGTGCTACTCTGGGGCTGAGTCTCCTCAGCACTGTCATAGTAACAATTATTTATATGTTGTTTTTCCAGATTTTTTTTTTTTCCCCTGAGTGCAGGACTGACAAATAAAAACAAAAACACAAGCCAACATTTAAAGTATCAGCATATTTTTTTGCAGATTTATTTTTTCACATACACAAACCTTCAGAGACAGAAAGATGCATTTGCCAGCTCGTAAAGATATACATTAGCCTTCATAAGTACAGGTTCAAGAAGTTGTGTTGGATCCTCCAAGTTTTTCTTACACCTACGACCATATTTCATCAATAAATTTGCTATCTAGACAGTACACAAAACTAAAATTGGACCAGCAGCTGACAGCCTGGGGACTGAGCTAGGGACTGTCAGAGCTGGCAGTGTTTGCTAATTGAGTTAAAAGAAAATAAATCCTTTTTCTTAAACGGGGGAGTCTGACACATTTTCTGGGGTTATGGATAAAGGGACACACACACACACACCGAAAAAAAAAAAAAAAAAGAGAAACCCCAAACATTTGCCAAAGGGTCTCTTTGTAGCAGCAAGACCAGCTCGGATTCAGGTACCCAAAAGCTTGCCTGGTTCAGAGTGTGTTATTTGCTTTTTCACAGTCAATAGGCAATCGTAGATGACAACAAAATATTGGATCTTGCCTGCAGCGCCGTGGAGCCTTTTTCTTTAATGTGCCAGCACTGAGAAAGAAACTTCCACAAGTTGTGCAAATCACTGCTGGTCAAACGAAAACTTCGCTGTAGCATGAAATGCGAAGTGGCACCTTAGATCCAGCTAATGGAGCTATCATGGGCCTAAAAGTAACTCTCAGGGCACCTCAAAGGGATTTGTTTCTTCCCTTTCAGCCTCCCTGTCTTGCAGGGACATTTTTCATTGCCTGTCTCCGAGTCCCCACTTGGGCTCGCTGTTAATCATCAGGCGCTGGGACTTCCAGGCATGTGGGAGCGTGCTTGGAGGCAGCTTGGACAATGCATCATCTCAGGTGGGGATAATCCTGAGCCCATTATGACCTTGGGTTTGCTGCACAGAAAAATACTGTGCAGGAGGGTTTGGGGATCTGCTTTTAGCAGGAGAGTTCAGCTCAGGGAAGGGACGAGGAGTGCTGCAGCAGCCTCTGGCTCTGAACCCGGGGCAAAGGATGGAGTCCAGCCACAGTCCCACATCCAGGTCCAAACTGTTCCAAAAACAGTGGAGGTGGCATGACAAGCTCACATACCATCTTTAATATGCCAGAAGCCCCTTCATAAGGAGGAGAACCTGATTGTGGAAATGGAAGCGGAAACATCATTACGTTTTCAGAGTAATGAGCTTGGCCCCCACCCTGTAGCTAATTAAAACTGTGGAAGTCTTATTTCAGCTGTAATCAACCTAAATCTTAGCTACAAGCACAGCAAATATTTTTTCAGTGTATGTGGCTTTGCTTTTTTGTTGGTAAGTGAGCAGGGGAGGAGGCAGTGTCTTTTCCTCCATGGCAGGAGCTGTTCTGAGCTTATTCCTTGACCGTGCAGGGGATTTGGTTCCTGCAGGGACAAACCCAGCCCTCCTGTGTTTATTTAGAGACAGTTACCAAACACAGAGATATTTCAGTGCTCAGGGGTTTCAGCCTGATCTAGGACGAGCAGGTATCTTAAATGCAATAATCAAGAAAGACAGAAAAACGGGTAGCTCATCTCTCTTGAGCTTTAAATACGAATTGGTTCAAATTTTAGGTGCATTGTTTCTTACTTCATCCGTGTTGCCTGTTCTCCCCAGCTGAGCCACATTAATGCAGAGATTGAGATCCCCTTCCCAGCATCTCTAAATGGATGGAGGAATCCTCCTGAGGCAAACACGAGGTGAAGATGTGTAAGAAAAACCTCAATTTAGTATTCTAATAAGAATTGGGCATCCAGATTTCTTTAACAGCTTTGCAATATCAGACGTGAAGCACAAAGGGATCTTCTCCCTAGCTCAGGGGCATGACACACTCTGTGGACCACGCACTGAAGAACTGCTCTGGCCTTCCCCATTCTCAGCAAATTATGGTTTCCTACTTCAAAAGCTCTGAATTGTATTTATATCATGAAATATGGAGTTGTGGAAAAAAATCCTGATCCTTCAGAAAGCTGCAGTGCTGGCAGACGGGCAGATGCTGCGTGTGCTAATAGTGAAAATAGAGAGAGACATTTTCCTGCTTGGTTTTCTTTTTGGTGAGGGAAAAAAGGGCACGTTCAAAACACTGAGCACACAAATGTGTGCACACACAAACCCTCCAGCCTCTGCACATGTATTCACTGGGGGCTCAAATTAAACTCCAAATTGTGCAACCGTGATCTGTATAGATTAGAAGTGGGCTTAGATTGCAATTAAGTCAAGGGAAGTCAAGAGCTTAGATAACGATTATCATTTTTTTTCCTATTTGGAAGAACCAATTGGAAAAAAAGAAGAAATAAAAAGAAGATTAAAATACGGTATATCTGTGCACATGCACTAATAAATTGTCATTAAACAGTTCCTTCCTTATTGTCTAAATGGAGATACTATGAAATATTTGTAATTAGCAACACAATTTATTAAAGCTGCCCTATCTTGGCTTGGTGCTGTTTCACAATCAAATGCAGTTTGGGATTTTGCAGCCAACCATTTTTTAATCACCGGAGCACTTCATTTTTAGTAAATCCAACCCTAATTTTTGTTATCCCCTGCTGGGCTTTACTTGAAAAAAAAAAAGTTTAATTTGGTTGAGATCCCCTCAAAATCATCTCTGCTTAATGCCTCCCAGCCTTCTGCAGTCTGTCTGCCCGTTTTGTACAAAACACACACGCAAGCAGTAATCAGCAACTATACCCCAGCCTTGCATTAAATGTCAGTTTTGTGCTTTGAGATTTTTCATGTGCTTTTGAAAAACAGGGTGTAGCAGGATGCAGCCCACATAGGGAAAAAAAAAAAAAAAAGAAGAGATAGATACAGCAGAAAAATAGTGTTCATTATCGGGGAGAAGTAAGTAAATGATAAGAGATGATTTAGAGATCCGGAATGTAAAATGCATGATGCAAACGTTCAGAAATGGACTGCTCCTACACTATTAGGAGTTGAAGGTCATGCCACATGTCATTGGAAAGGTAATTTTCTCTAGATTTTGAAATAGGATCTCAGATTTGACCTATGCCCTCCATGTCCAGAACATCTGGGCATCCTTAATGCATCTATTTCTTTTCCTTTTTTCCTTTTTCCTTTGTTCCCGCAGCAGAAGGACAGTCCCTAGTTTGGAAGAAAGAGAAAAAAAATGACCAGCTTTCAGTTTTAGTCTTGCTGTGGACTTTTAGGAGACCCTGGACAAGTCATTCCATGCCTTTTGGGTCCCCCTTGTCAGTAAGATGGATTTGGTATAGAAATGCCCAGATAACTCATGCTTAGGTCTCAGTATTTGATTAATTAATGCTCAAGAGTTATTTTGTGATGCTCACATGAAATAAGTTATTCACAGCACATTCAGATGTGCTTCCATTGCTTTAACAGCTTTGAGAATGAGATTTGTTTCCCACAAACAAGATACCTTTATCCATATCAATAGGTATCCAAGTGTGATTCCACAGGGTGCAAAATTATATAAATTACTTGAAATACTTTTATCAGATATTTTTCATTACCTTTTGAAACAGATTTAAAATGTCCTTCTCTTAAATCTTCTTCTCATGCTGGGCTCAGCTAGAAATACAAATGTTTAGTGCATCCAGAAGCCAAAGCATCCAAAAATATAGTTCCCTTAGGGAGATATAGGTACCTACGTGCTTCAGTTTCCCTCATCTTTAGACTGGGAAAAGTGAGGTTTATCTGGAGAGACTAAAGGAGGGAGGGAAGCAGAAAAGCTTACAGACAGTTCCTGCAGACAGCTTTCCTCAATATTTTGAGACAACCTCTCCATGCAAGACCCAATTTCTGTTCTGTGCAAAAATCTAACTCTTCAGCCTACTTGGCTTCCTGATTTCCAGTGAAATCTTCAAACACCAGAGGCCAAAATTGCTCCAAGGCTCAAATTAAAATCCTTTGCCTCCAAGAAAAAAAAAAAAAGCTCAGTTCACATTCTTAGCAATGCTGCAGTGTAAGATGGGCAAACATCTGTAAAATAAATGTTTTCCCAAGGGTAACAGCAGTGTTTGAGCGGAAAGTGCTCACCCTGATGGTGTTGGGCATTTGCACTGTGGCTGGTGAAGGAAGTCAGAGACTAAAATCAGCCCTAAAATCATTGGTACTTCAAACCTGCTTCAGCATCAGCCTCGTCAGGGTCCTGTCTGCAGCAGCACGAGCCTGGAGAGAGCTGGAGCAGAGCCTCAGCTCCTCTGGGATGCTCTTCCCCACAGCCCCGTGGCAGCCTGGGCTCCTCTGCTCAGCTGCTGCCCCTTCAATTCTCCTTTCTGTTTATCTTCTCCTTATGAATGGAGCCCAGCTAATCAGCCTGATGGCCAGGATGCCTGTTGGAAAACATCTCAAAGGATTTAAATCCCTCTCCCTCCTTCAGGAAAGCTTTTCCCTGCAGTGGGAAAAGGGTTCATGATTCTGACTGTGGAAGAGAGCAGGGGGATGTGTACTTGGGGGCAGAGCAGGTCTTTGCAGACATGGACTTGGGGTTCACATCAAATTCCCAGCTAAACATCCTGTCTAAGGTGAACTTAAAAACAAAGTCATCTTGCTAAAGGTTCCCCCAGCAGGTTGAGACATGCTGTTGAGGATAATGTGAACTCCCTGCAGTCTCAGAGAGACAGGGAGAAAGCAGCTTATTTCCATATCTTAATTAAAATTTCCATTAATCCCATCTGAGGCCTCATAACTTCAAAAACTTGGACAAAAAACCCCAACACTTATTTCTGATAAATATTTTAGACTAATTGTTCCGAGGTAGCAGACATCTCTGGCTGGTGAATACCAACGAGCCGTGGGTGCTGCCGGCTGTTTGAGGGAACCGCCAGGGTTTTGTTTGTTTGTCCTCTGAAAATTACTGAACATCTCAAATGCCAGAGATAGGAGACACAGAAAACAAATGTGCTGGGCTGAGCAGGGCAGCTGTGGCTTCTGGAGCATTGTTTGGAGGCAGCTTTTGTGCCTTGCAGGCTCCTTCCTGAAGGCTTAGAGCCCAGGTACTTCCAGAACAATGGGAGCTTCTGGGCAAAGGAGCTGCTGGCTCAGGACAACATCTCTTAATGATGCTCTGTCTTTATCCTCCAACTCAGCAGGGAGTTCCTACAAAAAGTATGAGAATCAGGGACTTAAAAACAAAACATAGTTTCCCCAACCAAACTCCGAGCCTACAAGAAGGGAGATGTGGGTCTGTGGTGTAGAGGTGCTGATGTCAGTGGAGAAGGTGAACGTTCAGAACGTGACCTGGCATTGTCTTCCTCTCCTGCCCATCCCAGAGCCATGGGCTGCTGGTTTTCCTCACATGCAGAGACTCCCTGTGGGATGGAAAAGTCACCACTCCGCTGGACAGCCATCAGGAAACCAGACAAGATCACCACTTTTCCCTCTGTGGAGGGGCACAGGGTTTCCCCTGCTTTAAACCAAGATCCAAAGCAATATTCATTCACACTCTGCCTCACTTCTACAGGTTTTTCCATCTTCCCACAGCTCCTGCAGCTTTTCCATCAGTGACCAAAAAAGACATTCCTAAAGAACCAGAAAAAAAAGCACAATTAATGGCAGTTTCAGCCAGCTGCCTGGCCACAGGAGATGGCTGAGAAACAGCAAGATTTAGAATGGCAAGAAGAAAAAACACAATCAAGTTTTCCCTTTGCTGCTTAAAATCATGCTTCTGCCCCATTCTTGGGGGCGATCACCAGAGTCTTGGATGTCCCTTTTGCACAATGCTGAGGTCACCAGAGCCCAAAGCCCATCTCTTACAACCCCACTCCCCCCCTCAGCCCCCTTTCTTTGTTTCCAAAATTTGGCATTAATTTGGGATAAGAAAATATTAATTTAGGCTTTGTGGAGTGGAGGCAGGTTTGGGGATAGCACAAAAGGTGCTAAAAGGTTTTGGCTCTTTCTCCCATACCATTCAGCTATGTAGACAGTTTAATAAATGAATTTAATGATCTTTCACTTAATTTTAAATGCTATTAATTTAATCCATGGAAAGGCACATTTTTTACTGTTTGAATGCATGCAGGGGTAAGCAAAATGCTTTCAGGTTTCTGTTGAGCACCAGGGTCTGTTTGGGGATGCAGAGAGAGGACTCTCCATCCCTGTTTAATGGCTTTTTGTGCACATAGGTGAGAAATGAACCAAGTAACAAAGCTGAAGTGGGAGGGATGGGGTGGAAAACAGAGCAGACCTTCAGCTGGGAATTTGTGTGCATGCTCCTGTAGGGCACAGCTGTTGGGGTATGGAACTGTGAAAGGACAGAGCTCCTCTCTGCTTTGCACTCCTGGTGTCAGCGCAGCCCTGGAGAGCAGCAGCCATAATTAAACCCCAGCACTGAGCCCGGGGTCCCAGAGGTGACATCCTGGGGATGAACTGAGCACTGAGAATGGCAAACTGCAAGGGACCTGCTGACAGGTTCTCCGTGGTCATAGATCAGCTCTGAGTGACAGAAAATTGGACACACATCACAAGGAAGGCAGGAGAGAGCTTTGGGGAGGGGAGAGGAAGGGGAGAAAGCAACCATTCCTAAAAGGAGCCTAAAATCTGCCTGGTTGCTAGGGAAGTGGGACTCCTGGTAAGTCATTTCAATTTGTACCTATATTTATAACAGTATGAAGATACGTTTTATAATCTGTGTAATAAAGAACCTCATCAGCAACTTCTCAAAGAAACTTGTTATTACAGAGAATGACACTCTAATTGCCTCCAGACATTTAGCTTGTCTAGTGAGTGAAGTAACCTGATAAGCTATTGAGCTATTAAGTGATGTAGAATCAATTAATGTAGTTAGATAAGAAAGTAATACCCTACCTAGGTTAACTAAGTAGTATGTGTCAAATGAGTCACTATTAATTCAGGTCCAGAACAGCACAGTAGACCTGTACAATTCTCAGTAACCTTCATGAAATTGAGGGGATTGCATTTTGACCAAAGAAAACTTGTTTTTCAAAGACTTTTTGGGAAAAAAAAAATACAGAATTCATTACCAGGCTCATTTTTTCCAGTAATATTTTCCATAAATTTAAAACATAAATTACTGAATAGCAGTGCTGCAGAGATGGTTAAAGTGTAGGGACTGATTCTTTTGAGCTTTGGAAAGAGAGTGAGGCATAGGGGGACACACCTTGAATTTCCACGCCAGCATGGGAACACAAACAGGAGCTGGATAAATGGGATTGGAGCTGCTCATGTCACCTGGTGCAGGTGCAGGCTCACACATCCAGCCCTGGAGAGCAGCACAGAACCAGCAGTGCCTCGATGTCCTTTCAGCCTGCAGCACCCAGGCTGGTGGAGCTGTGTCACAGTGGGGCTGACGCGGGGACAAGGTGACAGGTGGGCAAGGGTCGCCGTGCCTTGTGTGGATACAAGCAAGAAATGTGTGAGGCCCGAGTTCCAGTTCCAGTTAATTTTGTCCCTGTCTGATCTAGCTCTGGGTGTGATTATCTGGAGTGTGTTAGAGCAGAGGAGAGGAGAACGGGTGAGAAATTATCATCCTGTCTGTCTCACCGCCGCTGCAGGTTTCCTCTCCTGATATATTGTCTCTGTAGCTGGGGAGTGCAGAGGGAGGTTAATGAATCTTAAAACATTTGTAAGTGGCACAGTGTAGCTCCAAGCAAGCCGGGGTACTCGGGAAGCTCTGCATTGCTGTGCTAATGTGCTGCTCAACACGAGCTAATTAGCCCTACTTGGGAGCACAGAGCACCGGGGGACACGGTGGCACTGCCAGCTCGGGGGATGGCTCTGCTGCCTCCAGCCCTGCTGCCTCCACATCTCTGCTTTGGACCCTTTCTTCAATCTCCTCAAGTTTTTGGAAAGAGATGTTTTCAGCTATGAAATTGCAGGTCTTTTGCTGTAGGGGTTGTTCTTGTCCATGTATCCAGCTGTCTGGTTATGTCCAGCATTTTATATAGATATATCAATATAAAATCACAGAATATCCTGAGTTGGAAGGGACCCACATGGATTGATGCCCTCCTGCAGTACTTGAAGACTCCTGTAATGTCAGGAGTTTAAGACTGAGTCCAGGAACATTTTGAGACTTTCTTCCAAGATTGGGTCCATCATGGAAAGAGAGTTGTTGAAGGGCTCAGAGCAATGTGTCAGAGCTGGGGCAACACCTTCAGGCACTCATGGGTCAGTTGGCATTAATATGACCTGCTGTGGCTAGGTAACAAACCTGCTTAAAGCACTTAATAAATCCTTGGATTGGGTGTTTGCAACTTTGGAAATTTGCAGTCCTTTGGAAATCTGGGCTTGTAGGGGAAATGGCAAACTCCTGCTGGAAGGTTTATTGCATATTGCATTGTGGATGATCTAAGACAGAAGAATATTTGGGAAAATATTAACATTAACACCCCTAAAATGTCCCATTACATGAGGTGTAACCACGTGGAAAACTTGGTATTTCTTCTGTGAAGGACCACAGCAGTTCCCTATGGACCACAGGGCAGCAGTAAGAGACCAATGAGCTGAGGGAACTGCAGAAAAATAAATATATCAGTAGTGAAGGTTTTAGTGCTTCCTCTCCAGCATTTAGATGTGGTACAGGATTGGAAATTTTGTTTCTGATCTTCTTTAAACACGAACAACCCAGAGCTATCTGAACTGATTTGCTTAATGTGCTGTTCAGCATTCACAGCATAAATTGAATTGTTAGCCTCTCTGTCTGTGCATTTGAATGTTTTGATTCTAATATTACCAGCAGAGCAACCTTCCCTAACTGGATTGTTCTCACAAGTAATGTTGATGCTTTGCACTCCCACTCAATTGATGTCACTGGGGCTACTGACAAGAAGGTGCCTGTTAGAACAGGCTGAGATCAGATAAGAGCAGAGAGTGACAAATCAGAAATATCTCATTTTTCATCAATGTCCTTTAATTTTTTTTTCTACCAGCTTCTAGTTATTTGCTTCTGACAGGGATGGGCTTGCAGATGCTTTATCCCACAGCTAAAGCTGTTGAGGACCTAACTGGGATGTGTCCACACCTTCTCCCAGTGCAGAAATGCCCGTCAGGGAGGGTTTGCAGCTGAGCATCTGCCCCATGACACTCATGTGTCTGCACAAGGCTTGTGTGCAATACTAGGGGAGAACCCAGCCCTCCCTGTGCCAGTGGGTGCAGGTTGTCCACAATGCTGGAAAACTGCATTTTCTGGGCTGGCTGAGCTTCTCCCAAGTCATCTCCAGGCTCATGTGGAGCCACTGTAGCTCTGGGATATTTATATATTTATATATCAGTACAGTTGACTTGAAATTCCAGAGCAACATGCAGCATCTTGACACCTGTGAAATTCTGGAGAGGAGTTAAAGGCAGGAGATGTTTGGGAAGTTTGAGTCTGCAAGACCTTGTGGGGCTGAGGTTTTAGTGCTGCTGTGGGCAGAGACATCCACAGGCGTGTGTCTGGTGCAGAGATCAGCACAAAGCTGGGTCTCTGTGAGGTGGATCTTGGTAGCAAACCCACGTGGCTGCAACAGACACCATCAGGGACCAGAGCCCTGGGGAGGAGAAGTGACAGCACCACCATGTCCATCAAAAGGGCAGATATGCAAAAGTTAAAGAAAACATCATGGAAAACTGAGCAGGGGATTTGGGATATAGCAGAAGAGAATTTTGCACTCCTAGATCTCAGCAAAGTCTCTTACGAGAGGAAGGGAGAGGCAAAACTCTTCTCTGGGGTCCTTCCATGTTGTGACCTGTGGTTTTTAGTCCTTTCTAGAGTTTGATCTTTCATACGTAGACAGTTGCCAAGAGGAATTTTGCTTACACTGTAATTTTCCATTTGCTGCTAGACTTCAGACAGATGAGTGCAAACTGTTCTCTCTGCAACTCAGGAAATAATTTTGCAGTCAGTGTGAACACTGTGAACCTTCTAATTTTTTTTTTTCCCTCTAATAACAGTTTGGCAAATCAAAGTGTCTGTTCATTTAGGCAGGAAAAGCACCTGGGAGCCATGCAAAAAAAAAAAAAAATACACAGGCATAGAGCTGGACTCTCAGCTGGCTGTATCTCAGATTAGATATTCTAAGTGATTAGGGGTATTGAACATTTTCCATTTTATCTTGTCTGCATTGAAGGAGAAGCATCAAGGGTGACTTTGGAGGGAATGAACTAACACACACACCAAAGTTTACAAGTACTTTTATTTACACAAATTCCTTTGCCTTATTTTCCAACATCATAAGACATTGGTCATCAAAATAAATTCAGAAATCTGGCCACTACTGAGAGGTCAAATGGGGAAAAAAGGAGAAAGTGAATATTTGTGCTTTGCATGGTAGAAGTTAGGGAGATGTGATTGCACTTTTTGCCTTTCAAATAAATTCCATTTTAAGCCAAGAAACCTAATGCTGGGAACACCAAGTAAGAGAGAAGGGTTTTCCCAGAGAATAATTTTTAATTAATTCAAAAAACTGGTAAATTTTGAGACAGTAACCCAGATTGCTTTATCCACTGTAAATAATACAAATAAACTCTCCCCTTTACTCCTGCCTTGCACATATCCAGGCACATGCGAGCCCAGGTTAGCAAAACCACACTTCCTTTTGTTCTCTTTGTTCCCTTTGTTCACTATGCAGTAATGAAAAATGACAGCCATATTTATTGTAACATTCCTCCAGGAATGCAGAGATAATTACCTGCCCTTAGCATGGCAGAGCAGAATGAGCATGAGCTCTGGCTCCTTCCAGCTCCCAGGAATCCCACTGCAGTTTGGCATGGAATGTGACTGGAAGATGTGGGGAGCAGAGATCGGCTGCCTTGGTTTTAGGGTTCATTTTTTGTCTCTGGCAGAACAGCAGCTGAGAAGAGCTCAAACACCTCTGTGAAAAGGGGACTGCTTTGAATTTCACCTGTTTCCTTGCCCATTTCTGAAGGAAAGGCCTCTGTGTGTTCATTTGAAGTAGACTTGACTTCATTGATCAAACTGCTGTTTTCACGAGGCCTCCTGCACAGTCTGCCCAGACAGATCTGCCTTCAGCCCTGGCCACTTCAGGGGTGATTCTGCTTTTCATTAAAGAAGCCCCAAACTTCTTTTAAGAGCGTATGTGTTATTTCTGAAGTGCTGGATTCGTTGGCATTGGAAATTAAAGCCTCTAATCTAACAAAATGAAACAATCCTTTGTTACCAGTAAGTGTGAGCTGGCTCCTGCTCACCCTCCTGGTGTGGGTGGTGGTGATGATCCACAGCCTGACCACAGGAATCAGAGAACCCCAGAACGGTCTGGACTGGAAAGGACCTTAAAACTCATCTCATTCCAGCCCCCTGCCATGGGCAGGGACACCTTCCACTAGACCAGGTTGCTCCAAGCAATGTGGCCTGGAGCAATTCCAGGGATGGGAAATGGACAATGATTCCCTTCCTAATGTGTGGGTGGATGAGCTCTCCCTGTGGTGGGAGCCCTGAGATCAAGGGAATTCCCCTTCACTGCCTGCCTCTGCTTGTTTGAGAAAACACCCCCAGATCAGCACCTGCCCACGGTCCAGTGCAGAAGAATGTGAGGAACTCTCTCACTTTTACTCTTTTGTTCAGCCAGAACAACCCATCCCAACAAGGTCTGGTTTAGGTAACCAGGTGCCTCACTGCAGCTTTTTATTATTATTTTCTCCAATTTCTTTCCATTTTATGGAAATTTGGAAATAAGACCTTCATAAGAAAAATTTCTTCATATCTTAATATTTTTGTTCTTTGCCTTTATTTCCTCACTAGCTGGGATTTTTCAGGCTGATTATTTTTTAAAGTATTGAAAATATAATCCTTATGATATATTAAAATATAATTAAAAGTGTTATCGTGTTTGGAGCAGTGTGTTATGCCTAGGGAGGTTTTACAAGAGCAAATATATTTTTGCATTTCCTGCACAAGTGCGGGAGACCAACTGACTTTTGGTGACCTTTTTTACTGATAGGAAAGTGGAAACAAAAAGAGAGGGGATGGACTGTTGATGCTTCCAGGTGTTTTACCTTCACACAACGTTCTGTGTGTTCCAGAACATCTCCCACTGGTACAGAACAAAAGGAGATAAAAATTAAGTTCAGCGCCTGGGTTGCTCTGTTTCTCAGGTTCTGATAAGGAAGTTCTGGCATGGCAGAGCGATGGGGATGGCCAAGGGATGCTGAGCTGTAGCTGATTCCCATGACCTAATCCCCTGCCTGTGGAGAGCAGCAAAGCTGCTCCATGGCAGAGCAGCTGCTCTTGGTGGGAGCTCATGGAGCTGGGAAACACAGCCCTGCAAGTGGGAATGTATGGATTAGTGGGGCTGTGCATCCAGGGGAGTCCTTCTGGAGACCTTTCTGGGCTCAAAAGAACCTCCTCACCTCTGCTACGTGATCCAAAGCTTCACCTTCCTCCACTGGGGTGGGCAGGAGTTGGGTGTGGGCTGTGACTGTGCCCTCAGGGCCCCCTGCCAGCCTGATCTCTTGGCTGGGCATGGAGACTTGTAGGACACCCAGCCTAAACCAGGAAAAATGGGCAGGAATTCTGGGATTTACAGCTGAACCCCCCAAATCTCAGGCTCTTACCTTCTCTAGCCCATAACCAGATGGGGTCACACTGGGAGTGCTGCAAACCCATTTATTCCTCAGTGGCCTGTAGAGAGATGTGGGGTTCAGAAATGGAGGATTTGGAGAATGAAGAATTAACTGGACAGTGCCATCAGAATGGGAAAGTAATTGAAAAATAATTAAAAATATTCTATCATGTTACAATATGTTGTATTAATCAAAGTGCCCAAGTGCTTAAGGAACTTGATTATCTTTATCCCTCTTCTCCTCTTTTTCTCTCTACCCCCAGGAACTACTTCTGTTCCTACAGCTCATATTTTCAACTGTCTTTAAATAAGTGTTTAATGGGATTTATAGAAACACCTGAGCAGGTTAGATAGGTTATAATTCCCACTGATTTCACTGACCTCCCTGTCAGGCTCCTATATGGGATAGAGGCTCCTATATCATACAGGCTTATTTGAAAACACCATTTCAGATATGCTAGAAAATATTATTCCTATTAGATTTGTGGTTTAAATTCTGGGAGGTGCCATCAGAATGGGGCTGGTGCATAGAAATAGAAATAAAAACTAAAAACATATATATGTTTGGTACCTGCCTCTCTGTGTGTGTAGTCTATATTGGTGGCTGAAAACCTGGTGCCTGCTCTTTGGTTTTCCATTTTAGCTGGCCTATTATCAGAGATTTCTGGAGTGTGAGTTTCATAAGTAGAGGTTATCATACATTGCAGGCCATCTCTCCTGCTGGGGAGCAAAATGAAGGTTTGATAATGAGATCGCCCAAAGGCAGATAAGAGCTCCAGCTTGCTGAACAGTCCCTCAAGGTTTCATGTGATGGCAAAAAGGAGGGAATGCAATTTATTATCCTTCTCTCCTTGTACCTTCCCATTGTTTGAGAAGTCAAAGCCACAAAGTACATGGGTTAAAAATAAATAAATTAATAATCAGAGCAGGAGACCCAGTGTGTTGTTATTTTTCTCTGAGGAAGGAGGTCTGTGATTTGCTCTAATACCATGAAGAAAGTCTCTGAACTCCAAATCTTGAAATTCTATTTAACAGACAGACTGTCCCCTCTCTCCTCCTGCCTTCTTCCTGTTAGGGTGGATATTCTAAAATGAGTCAAGTGCTTTATCTTGATAGAGGGTGGAGGATGGCTCTGTAACTGCTGCTGATAACCTCCCCATCTCCAATTCTGTTTGCTCTTCTTTCATGCTAAATGCTACAAAGTGCATTACAGGAAAGGGAAAGGTCAGATTTAAGCCGTGAAACATGGAAGATTTCGAGCTGAAGTTGCCACATCATTAAGTCACAGCATCTTCATGCTTATGTTTTCTAGCACATATGGTATATAAAATCACCTAGTGTTTCACAACCCTCTTAAATAATTAGGCACAACAGGGTTTGCTGGGTGACCACCTGGATGAAGTCAAAACAGTGGCATCTGCATCAACCAGATGGGAGTCTGCTCTTCGCTGCCATCAGGAAATGGACAGCCAACTTCCATTCCAGTGAACCAAAAGCTGCCTTCTCCCAGACAAGAAAGGGAAAGGGCAGAGCAGGAGAGAGCAATAAATGTGTCTTCCTCCAAATTTCAGGTTACCGAGTCTCTACTGAAACCCCAAGGAGGAGAGCCTGGAGAAGTAGCAGGGAGGAGGTGAGTTGGGTTTGTACATCATCAGCAAACCACACACCTGGCAATGTACGTGACAAGTTGAATAAAGGTTTATATTTTTATTTGGTTTTCTCATTTTAAAAAAATAAATACAGTGGGAGAATATTAGCAATTTACTGTGAGGCTCCATTAGATCAAATCAGTGCCAATGATAGTCACTTATTTCCTCCATTTTGTAATGATTTACTCTTTAAATTAATGTCTGCCTATTCAAACACCCTCAGTGATTCAGTGCTGGGTGCCATGGCAATAAGTGACAGGGACTAGGGCTGAGCCCACCAGTCATGTGGCTCTCAGAGCAGTCATTATGTGCACTGGTAATGGGGGGCTACGTGGGAACGCAGACAGATATTATGCAAACATATACTGACTTAAGTATCAATCTGTCACTGGTGTAACTCATGGTAATGGCCCCACCAAAGTCATTACACAGGAATATGCATTACAACATGTTAAACATCTATCATGGGTGCAGCTTCAGAGAAGCCATGGGGAAGATGTAAGGAGGTGCCAACATCCAGATCTGAAGGATGCTCAGGAAGGGATTTAATTCAGGAAAGCCCTAAAGGAACATTCCTTTTTCTCCCGCTTTGCGCTCCAAAAAGATGGATATGAAAAAAATGTCTCACAGCTTTAAGGAGAGGGAAAAAAAGGAAAAGAAAATCCTCTTGAGTGTGTATGTGTGAAGCACAAGCAAGTTCACTGCAGCAGTTCAGTTCCAATCTCTGCTTCATAGGCACAGGCACAAATAGAGGTTTGGTGGGACTGCCTCAGCCTGGCTGTACTTCACAGCAGTTTTAGGATGTGATCCCTCCTCTTGTTACCCTTAGAAGCCACTCAGCCTGATTTTGTAGTACAGAAGGGGAAGGAGGAGGTAATTCTGTGTCTCTCTTCAGCTGATCCCTGTCCTCTCCCTGACAGACCAGTGGTATATTAGCACATCCATGGCCCAGATCTGTCCTTTTCCCACTATAAATCAGCCCTGCCTCACTGGCAGGAGCATTCATTCCTCACTTTTGCACAGGATCTTTCCTCTTTCTGGTGACGAAGATCCTGCTCAGGTCTAGAGAGGGTAAGGCATCCCTGGACAATGCCACTGACTTAGGATAATCTCTTTCCCTATTCTGCATTTTTTGGTTACCTTTCAAAGAGCAGCGCTGCAGCACTGGCTCAGTGGAAGGCAGAGAGAGTATCTGGCACGGGCAGGGGGATATTTCATTGCTCAGTGCAGACTTGGCTATTTTGTTAGCATAATATACATCCTTCAGCCAATCCAATGGATTAGAGAAGCACTCTGTTTAAAGGTTAAATAGTTGATATTGCATCAGCATGTATGGGAGGTGACACACAAATCCAAAGTGATCCGTAGCACTTGGCTCAGTCTCCAGCCAGCTCGGCAGTGTAGCCAAGGGTAAATGCAAGTGCACAGATTTCTAAAGGGAGTTTACCCACCGCTTACTGCTCAGCCTGTGCACTCAGCGGTGCATTTACTCACTTTTTTTGTGTACTAAAGCAGTACTGATACAGCTCACAGCATCCTCGAGCAGTTGTATAGAGGGTCAGGAAAGAGGCTTAATAGACTGAAGGTGTCTGAATGCAGTGTTACAGTAAGTAACCAACCTCGAGAAAAAAAGAGACTGGTAAAAGAAAAAGCCCAGGGAACAAACACTGGATCTGTTGTGCTGTTACCATTTAACCTGCATTCACTGCCAATTGAAATGCACTTTACATTACTTCAGTCAGATACTTCAAAGGAAATCCTGGAGATGGGAGCACTTAAGCAAGAGCACTTCTGGTGGTAATGTGTGTATTTGAAAGCCTGGCAATTGGGAAGGTTGTGAATGCCTCAGCGTATCCAAATATAGCTGTAGCTTGTTATATGTAAACGGCAAGACTCATTCTGATATTCCTGCTCCTATCCTGCCCTTCCTTCCCTCAAAACAGTGTGATTCCTCCATCTGTCAGCATCCCCAGTATTTGTGTTTTTGTGTAACAATGTTCGCCTGGGCACATTATTCCACACAGTAGCTCGGTGAGAAGAGCTGGTACAGTACCAAGTTATGAAAAAGCCAAAGGAGACATTTGGGAATGGCTCTTTTAGGGAAATATTGCTAATTCTGTGGTACTGCTTGAGCCTTACAGAGCATAAGGGAAGGCCATGAAAATTATTGGGAAAAGGTGTAAAACTAAAGCAGGTGAAACCCTTGGATGGAGGATCCTCATCTCACTGTAATTAAATCCTCTTGAATGAGATCACCTACATGGAGAGCTATTGTATTTAAATTTGTGTGGGCTGGGGGTTGAGTCCATGTAGCTCCACCGTGTCCTGCAAGGCAGGGTGAGGGGTGCTCCACCCTCACACCCTCCTGCCCTGACACTTGCACCAGGATAGGAGAGCAGGCAGAAACTGCATCTGTAACAAACAGACTTCTGTGAAGTTTGCTGGGACTTAGGCCCAGTTCCCATCAGACACTGGTGCCTGCTGGGACTGGAGAGAGTGTGAGGGGTGCACAGAAAGGGTCAAGATGACAATAGTGAGTCTCAAAGCACTCCCTGCTAACTGAATATTATCAAAGGGTGAATCTGCAGCAGCTCACTCTGAAATATAAAAGATACAGGAGCAGGGGACATACCAAGTACATCACATGGCCAGGGCTGCCTGTGACATGTTGGACAGCACGTGCATAAATCCCAATGACCCAGGGGAAAATGTATCACCAAACTTTTCTGGTTAGATTCCTGGAGAAATGCTGTTCCTTCACAACCCTTCTGCATCCAGGTCCAATCCAGTCTCTGTTGTCATGGTGGATGGGAATTTTGAGATAAGTTCCTTTCGTTTTCTTGGCAAGAAACCTCTCTTTATGGAGTGGGTTCATAAAAAGTAGCTGTGAATACCTGGCTGTAAAATAAGGGAGTTTGAAATCCTGGAGATGGGGAGAAGAGCCACAGCTGCTCTCTTTCCCTCCACACAAATGGCAAGGCTGTGAGAACACACTGACCTTTATTCAACACTATTAAATGCCATGCAAATAAATAGCTAATTCTATTTAACAGCATTGCTGCATTTATCTCGCTGTGGCCACAGTCAGGTAAAACTCCCCTTTGCTGACCTGACCATGTGTTGACACATCCAGGGCTGTGACATGCAAAGGAAAGGTCCTGCTTGCTCCATCCCTGAGCAAGGATGGCTTCTCTGTCCCTCAGCAAAGATGTTTTCTTCTTACTCCAAACTAATACATCCAATTTGGACAGACAGCTGACAGGCTGGTGTTGCTGCCTTTCCTAAAATCAAGGAGCGGGGAAGGTGGGAGGAAAGGTTCTGTGCCACCACTCTGTCTGGGATGGTTCCTTCTCTGCAGCAGGAAAATCAGAGCAGTGACTGTCCAGAGAATGCACACAACAAACTTCATCCAAATCAGGGATGTGTTCAGAAAGCAGCATCACTCCAAATTTATTGCAAACAGTCTGACAGCTCCACCTCCTCTGGATTTTGCTTGACTTGCAAAGGCAGTTGCAAAGACTCTGGTTCAGTCTCTACTGATGCTATCTGTGGATTTTGAGAGTATAATGACATCTATTTTGTGCCATTCACATGCTCATCCATAGGGCTGAAATCTTCCTCTTCTGGGAAAAGCCCTCCCCATCCCACATTTCACGCTGACGTTCTGGGCTGGAGTCTGATCAGCCTGTGGGTATGGCACAGCTCCAAGCTGCTCAGGTGGTTCTCTGGAGATTTTAGCTGCTAAATATAAAATTAAAAAAGACTCTTCTGAGCATGTGCAAATAGTAATTTCACAAATGCATTTAGCACGGCCAAATTTGAACAGATTTTTATGGGAACTTCAAAAGGCATATTCCCAGCATAAAATCCTTCCACATTCCCCTGTAATAGTCAAAAATTGAACAGAGCAGATTGCTGTTCATTCTTTCTTTTTTTTTTTTTTCCTCAGAAAACTCTAATCACTATTACATAAATTTTTCTCCAAATTTTCCACCAGAAAATTTCAGCCCAAACACGAAACCTCAATAAAAACAACTAGAAAGGTCACCCTGGTTTTAAGACAGTTGTCTCCAAGGAGCTGGATAATCTATTAATCCCTTCTACCTCCCTCACAGAGCTCCTACACAAAGTTCTAACATTTTTGGAGCCATTAATAGATGCAAGCTGCCCATTTTGGGGTGGTACCCTGGAATTTGGCCTTAGAGGGGTGCTGAGCTCCCCCAGCTCCATGCAGGTAGTGCAAACACCCCAGGGTATGAGAGACCCAGCCCTGCATCATCATAATTTGGGTTCTGCAATTACTGCACTTAGAGAACTCTTGTTTGTGACTCAGTGCTTCCCTCTGTAAAGTGGCAAGAATATCACCCTCCTCCCAAATGAATTCTAAACTTATCAATTCCATAGACAAGCCAGAGAGGAAGTTAGTCATTGCCTCCAGAGCAATGTTTGAGCAGTTTTCTGGAATTAAAATACCAAACAGTTGCTCTTTAAAGGAGCTCTTTGCAGGTGCACTTTGTGCACATGGACACTCCAGGAGAAAAAGGCACGTGAATATTTAACTTAAAGATCACAAACCCGTGTGTATCCCCAAAGGAATCAAATTGAAATTGTTCAGGTAAATGTAATTTGACATTTCCAGGCTGTGTATAACCCAAACCTTGAGTATTTAACATCTTTATCTCCACAGTCTCCCTGAATCCCAGATTTTAGTGTCTTAGCTTCAGAAAGGACAGTCTCCTGGTGGTGTTATGTTGCTCCCCATCTTTGTGGTCCTCCCTCCTCCTCCTCCTCCATCTGGAACATTCTCTTGGGAGAGTTTCCTATTAAAACTCCCCAAAGGGACACCCTTGACTCTGGCCATTTCTGATGCTATGAGCAACACTAAGCTCTCTCACCAGCTTTATAATTTTTTCCCCTCCTTTCACATCTCAGCTTCAAAGAACCATTTCATCCTTATCTCAGACCAAAGGCTGCATTAAGGCAGACTTGCTCCCTGTGCCCAGGGCCTGCACAGCCACCAGCCTTTCTTTCCAGCTGGTCCCCAAGGCTGTGGTTTGAGCGTGGCCAATGTAGGGAACATCCCACAATTAGTCTGCTTTGCTCCTGCTCCCACAAGCTTGTTGAGCATTCCCTGTCCTGAGCACACTCTACTGATCCAGCACAGCCAGCTGGATCCTCACCTGGAGCCCTACACCTGGCTCAAAGGGGAAAACAATCCTGCAAAACCTCTTTAGCATGATCAGAACTATGATTCATGTTCCTATTTGAACTTAGGGAATAAAAAATACTGGCCACCATCAAAAGAGAAGTCAGTGAACTAGATGATTTTGGAAATGACAATACACTGGAAAAAAGCAAGTTGCCTTATAGAGATTTGTTCCTATTGCACAAGCAAAGTAGCTCTGTTGCCATTTTATGTATCATTTAAACAGATAAACCTATGAATTATTTATAGCATGTTCAAGAGTAAACACAGACTCCAGGGAGGAAGCCCAGGCTCTTTAAAGTTCAGCTGGTACCCACAAGTCCTGGGAGCACCACGGGAAGGGCCACAGTGCAGACAGGATTTGTGTTTGAATTTTTATCACCAGTTTATGTGTAAAGGCACTTCTTTAGTCCATAGACTCATATCCCATGCTCAAAGTAAGAAAAGCAGCAACATTTTTCTCTCTTTGCAGCACTGTCTCTGCCTGGGTCTCTTGACTTCTCTGGCAATCAGCAGGGACAAGTGACTAGGCAGAATCCCTCCTTGTTCTCATCTCCAAACCCACAAAACTCTTGAACTGATTTTATTTTTAATTTAATAAAATAAAATTAATGCTTCAAATAGGAAACATTTGAGGACAAGTCTTGGTTCAGGCTACTTTATTATGGCTGAGTTTTAATCCTCAGTGCATAAGAAGGATTATGCTGAGAACACTGACATCACCTTAAATATAGCAGCATGAATATGCTACTGTAATAAATCTTTTCAGCTTTTAATTTCAATTCAAGAAAGATGTTGGTTGAGAATATCTTCTTTCCCAGTAACCTTCCCCTGTCTCAGACATGCCCACACTCCCAGGCACCATCTGACACAGCCTTGTCAGTCAGGAAGGTGAAGAGGTGCCACCTCCACCTGACACCACAAGGCTCAAAAAAATCTTTTGCAGATCCAGAAAGAGCAGTGAAATGCTGGTTTTACCTGTTACAATTATCATTTGGGGAGAGAGGTGATAAATCTCGTTAAGCTGTAACAAAAAAACAGGTTGACTAATGAAACCTGAGCTCACTCTGGGAAAATTTCTCCGTTAAATTTTTTTGGGGGGAGAGAGTGTGAAGGTGGAGATGGGCTCGGTCCTTCACAGAATTTTGTACCCACAGCACAGGAGGAGGATGGAGCACAGCAAAGTATCCAGGAAAGAGAGATTTGATTTATAAGTGAAGCATCAGCAAATGTCTTAAAAGGTCTCCTGAGAGTTTGTAATACTCTGGAAGAGCTGAGAGTAATAAAATGGAATAATATCGATGACAGAGCCAAGTTTCTATCCTGCCCAACACCAGCACAGTGAGTGCTGCTTCCTGTGGGCAGAGGGGACCCTGCAGTGGGGTCTGAATGCTCTGTCCACTCACAGATGAGGAGTTGGGAATGGTCCAGCTCATGCTGAGGTCTGATGACCTTCATCAAGAGAGCAGGTGCTTCACCAGGTATCAGAAACATCCCCCTGACAATTCTGGTATCACTTGGCACTCTTGTGATTGCCCAACGACTTTAATTGTCTCTTTGTCTTTTAGATTATCATGGAACTGTAGATTAATTCAGAAGTTTGGATGGTGACTAGAGTGAAGATAGTATCTAGATTTCTTGCAGAAATATCAAATGCTGGGAAATGGGTCTATAAATAACACAAATTTTGTGCTCAAGGAATATTTTCTGGTTGTATTTTATGTATTGGAATTATGGTTATCATCGAAGAAGTGCTGGAGAGCCAGTTACTACAGCACATAAAGATCATCAGCTTGGGCCTGCAACTGATGTGCTGGTAGTGTCCTCTGTGGCAGGAGACGTGAAATGTTACAGCTCTCATTTTGCTGGGGAAAAAAAAATATCCCAGCTACAATATCATACATGCCTTCCTGCATATGGAGCATTATCAGCAAGTGTTGGAGGCAGCACCTGACACCTCCAGGCCGGCCTGATAACACACCTCCCATCCCAGATCCGTGCCAGACAAACATGTGGAGCAGCTCCAAAGCCATGGCAGCTTTCATGGTACAGATTTGTGGAAAAGAGCAGTCCACGGCTTTTGTGGGTGAACATATGCAAGGCAGCAGAGAAATCAGGCTGCTGGAGCTGCAGCAGGCACCACAAACCAAAAATAAGTGTCTCTGTAGCCTTTAGGCCAAGCACTAACTAGACTAGTTAGTCAGAAGACCATTAGAGTCTCCCTGGTTTCAAGCAGAGTGGAGAGAATGCAAAAACCTCTTTGCAAATTTGTGGTCCTGCTAATTTTTTTTGAGTTGGTTCAATCAGCATTGTGCTGTTGCATTCGTTTTCTCAAAAGAGCCTGCCCAGGGCTGTTACCTACACATTGAGAGAAAAATTACTTTTTGCATTATAATTCCTAGTTTGAAATTAATATGGCAGTCATTTTAAACAGGCTTAGCTTAGACTTGGTGAAATCTTTGGTGCAGCCTGATCTGTCTGC
The DNA here is from genome assembly GCA_013400585.1 of Chloropsis cyanopogon. Classification (NCBI taxonomy): domain Eukaryota; kingdom Metazoa; phylum Chordata; class Aves; order Passeriformes; family Irenidae; genus Chloropsis; species Chloropsis cyanopogon. Next base: position 264,004 of record WEZZ01033939.1, read on the forward strand.
TTTAAGGCTGTCAAACTGAAAGGAATTAAAATGCAGAGAAAGTGATTTAGAGAAGAAAATGCAACTTGGCAATTTAACTTTGCTACAGGGATAAAGTTTTAAGAAATGATTCACAGTTTGGGTGTCTTTCGTCTTGGGAGCCTGAGGTTGGACTCATTAAAGAAAAACAATTTTCCGAAAATACTGAACACCCACCTTTGGAAAAGCCATTCTCAGCAGGTAGGTAAAGATGATCTGTTTGAAAGTCTCAGCTCAGCTTTAAATTAAAAAATAATAAAAATTAAGCCAGGTATAATAGAGTGACTGTGATACTCCATGGGCAATGAGGCCAAAAGCAGATCTGAGAAGAGGAAACAGCAGTGAAAAGGCAGCAGTGATGCTCATGTTAGAAGGAGGTGGAAATAAACAGGATTTTAAATTATTCTAAAGTAGTAGTCACAGAATAGTGGCAGAACAAGAGGTGGTCAATATTCTTTGGTTATGAGGAGAGAGACCATGAGGTCTCCAGGATTTTGGCACTTGTTGCTGCTAGGTGTGAAATAATGCAAACTGGAGGACTTTTACAGGGATCTGGATGGGTGATCTCCTTTCAAGATGATCCTTTTGGTGATGTTGGAGCTCTTCTGCTTTAAAAAAGTGAATTAGGGAATTTGAAGTCCTAGATGTGCATCTCATCTTTTAATTTAAATTTAAATAAATATTGGGAATAAAAACAGAAGGATGTGATGTCATTTCCAGTGCTAAATAAAATGCTGAACCTAACTAAAACCCACTGATGGTGAAAAAGGAGCTAGGAGTTCAAAATTAATCCCATTATTGTGCTCTAAAACATCATTAATAGGTATAGAGGTTTTGGCAAAGCCTGTTATTTTAACACTACCTTTTCTCCTAAATATTCATAACTGTTTTTTATGTATTTCATTAAATAGTGACTTTGTAAGAAAGATAAACTCCCTCTTAGTGATGTTCAGGAGCACACGACCTGTAGGGCCTGGCGAGGGAGGTTTTTCTGAAGGATCCATGGGAATTAGCAGGCTCAGCAAAGGGGTGAGGAGGAATCCCTGTGTGTGAGTGGCCCCACAGGCTGGGTCACCCCATGGCTGTGTGTCCAGGCAGTGCTGCAGCAGGCTGATATTGCATTTGCAGGGTGATAATCTCGTGCTGATCAATTCAGAGCCCGGGCAGAGCACACCCTGCAATCCCCGCGCACGCAGAACAACAACGGCGCTTCCCGAGGAGCCCCATTCATTCCAGTGGGACTCTCTTGTAATCAATATATTTGTTCCCAAATTATAGTGCTATTGGTCCAACTTGATCTTTATTCCCATGAACCAATTGTATGTGCAGAAGGCCTGGAAACGATGCCACAGCCAGGGCTGCTCTCTTCCCACTCCCATTGTTCCAGGACTCCCGTCCTTGGAGTTATTGTTTGAGCTGCCAGTTATCTCTGAGTGCTCCCAGCAGATGTTGGGGGGAGGGGGCAATTTATTTATTTCTTTTTATGAAGTTCGCCTCTTTTTGGGCCAGCCCCGACAAGACATTAATGTTCTTTGCTCTCCCCTGTGCTGTGTTTTGTCTCTTTAAGCTGGAAAATATTTAGAGAGGAAAAAAATGTGTTTTCTTGCTCTTCAAAATAATAATAATAATTTGCCTGTGGAAATTTCTTGCTGACTTGAAAATGAGCCCTAAATTTGCTGGTAGTAAATAAAGGACAATCCTGCTTTCACTACAGTCACTGTAGCTGCTCTTGAAGGGTTTCATGGGTGCTGATTTGGATGCAGAGCTGCCCACAATGAGGTGTTTCTGGTTTGTGAACATCCACCAAAGTCCAGCACGTATTTTTGTCTGTGGGAGAACAAAAACCAAGAATCTGGGGCTGGTTTTTGAAGACATAGGATTGTATCAACATGCTAGTTTGCAAATCAAAACCTAGTTATCATAAGAAAGTTTCTTAGATTTGGGAGTGTTGGATAATCTTAGTAGACAGAAGAGACTTCTGAGCCATAGCCTGGTCTCTGGGGTGGTTTTCCTGGTCATAAGAGATGGGAGGTTAAAGCTCCTTCTGAAGAAGAGCTTTTCACTCTACATCTTCTTGATGATCCACTCAACCCCAAATCAAGTGATGGGGTATGACAGCTCTCTGTTTTCTGCTCTCTCATTTGAACATGAGAAATGAGCTGGGAAGCCCAGAAGAAAGCTGGTTGGTGTGGATTTGTCTCTGTAGAGGATTTTACCCTTGGTCATAGAATCACAGAACCACAGAATTGTTTGGGTTAAAAGGGATATTAAAACTCATCTCATTCAAACCCCCTGCAACGGGCAGGGACTCCTTCCACTATGCCAGGTTGCTCCAAGTCCCATCCAGCCTGGCTTTGAACACTTCCAGGGACTGGGCATCCAATGATTCATCCTGTTTTAGTGACATCTCATGAAGCAGACAATGTCCCAGCCAGTTCTGCTCTAGTGCAGGTGAAAATGTAGAGCACCTCAATCAACGAAGCCCATGGCATCCACATGGAAAGCTCACACCTTTGGAAGTTCACACCCCATCCAAAGTTGGCTTAGCTCCCTGCCTAGCCCTAACATTATTTCTGAATACTTAACCAGCAACAAAACAAAATGAAAAATATTCCACGCCGTGCCTCGATTAGGGATTAGAAATGTTAACTGCCCAGTGCCTTTTCCTGCAGGGGCACGCTGCCCCTACACCTTTAATTAGGGTAGCCCGTGGTCCTTGCCATAAAGCTGATAAGTAATAAATAGCTGCCTTTGTCACATGCAAGTTCAGCATTGTGAAACGGCACACGGACGGCTTTAAAAAGCCTTTGATTAAACCCAGCACTACAGTAAATCTACAAACACAGAGGAAAGAAAAGAAGCTATTTAGTCTGTGCCAGTTCCCGGCATTAAGTATGCAAATTTCTCGGTGTCTTCAGCTCCCAAGAACAGCAGGCGCTGAATGCAGCAGCAGCAGCAAGCGGCACGACATCATTCATTTCAATCATTAAAACAAAAGCGGGATAAATCGCTACCTAATTTGTAAAATATGCTTATCATATAGGCTCTTTGGTCTTTAAGAAAAGCACCAGCTGAATGAGAATCACTGAATTATTTTGGGAAAAAAAAATCATAGAATCAATTCTGGTTTTCCCCCTTCTCTCAGTGATTGTTCTTTTATTTCTTTTTCCCTTCCCTTTCCCTTTCTCTTTCTCTTTCTCTTTCCCTTTCCCTTTCTCTTTCTCTTTCTCTTTCTCTTTCTCTTTCGTCTCTTTCCCTTTCCCCTTCCCTTTCCCTTTCCTCTTCCCTTTTCTCTTTTTTTCTCTGTTTCCCCTCCCAGTTTCAGGTAAAATCTATCTGTAGCCTTCTGTCAAGCTCTCACACCAAACCTAGGGAAAATCAGTCTTTTTACCTGAACATGCAAAACTCAACAATCCCATCTCCATCTTCTCACTCCCTTTTTTTTTTTTTTAAAAAAAAAAAAAAGGCAGAGTAGCACTGACCAAAGCCCAGCCTGGGCATCACCCATCGCTGTTCCACCCAGCCCCTGCTGCCATCCTTGTGCAGTCACTCAGCAATCTCCATTCCCCCCCTGCACGGGAAAATGTGTATCCCAACAGCCTGATCCTGCATCCTGCAGGAGCTGACTGCCCAGGGCATTTCATCACCCCTGCACAGAGGGACAAGCTGTCCCTGTGCTCCCTCCCTGATCCCGGGTGCTCAGCTCAGACCCCATCACTCCTCACAAACAGCAGCAGAGAGGATTATTGGTACCCAGGGAGCATCACCAGTGGATCCATAAAGAGGCTAAATTCTCCCCCATCTGAATGTGTGCTGGCCTGCAGGTAACCTCTTTTCCCAATTAGATTGTGCCTTTCTCTTGAACTCCACCAGCCCTCTCCGTGGCTGTGTGGGGTGCAGGGGACACAAACACTCACAGAGGCTGCCCCTGTAACCTGTCACTGCCTCTGTGGCTCCTCTGCCTGTGCTCCACGATCTGTGTGTGAGGAGAAACGGGGCCAGCAGCCCTGCTCTTGTATGAAAAGTGTCCTTTGATGCTCCCCCAGCTGTTCAGCCATTCAGCTGTTCCAGGATGGTGCCTCTGGCAGTACAGCTCCCCGCTGTGGCTACGCTGGGGCGTCAGCAGATGGAGCATATCGTGCTTATTGAAGCTGGATACAGTGGCTGTCAGCAGCCTCGCATTGCCTGGCATATGCAAATAGATCCCAGGCATCTGGTTGTGTCTTGGGCTGGCCACGTGTGCAGAAATGTGAAAACCTCTCGGTTTGGGAGCCCCACCGGCTTGGATGGCACCCTGCAATGGTCACCACGTCATCCACGGGGAGGTGGAGGGAAAGCCAGGGAAGGGGGAGTTTGCAAAAGTAGTAGAAATACAAATGGTCATGCAAAATGCAGACCTGAGAGGTGACCTGGGCACTGCTGGGGCACACTGGGGGGTGTGACAGCGCAGCCACAGACATGAGCAGCACCTGCAGCCCCAGCACCAAGGACAGCTACTGGAACAGGGACTCGAATGAAATAAAGATGAGGCAACAGGGAGAAACGGATGCACAGGAAGTTCAAACTAAATATGAGAAAGAACTTCTTCCCTGTGCAGAACCGAGCACTGCACAGATTGCTGTTCAGGGAGGGTGTGGTGCTCCCTCACTGGAGATATCCCAGAACCATCTGGGTGTGCTCTGAGGTGCCCTGCTTGAGCAGGGTGTTTGGACCAGATGACCCACTGGGATCCCTTCCAACCTGACCCATTCTGTGATTCCATGAAATGCTTGATGCACCTCAGAACCTTGTGGCACCATTTACTTCACTTCGGTATCAGTGAATCATAGAATATCCTGAGCTGGAAGGGAGACACAAGGATCATCACATTCCGCTCTTGGCCCTGCACATGACAATCCTAAGAATAACACCATCAGTTTAACTTCTGGTTGGCAGAACAATCAAAAAAGGGAAATTAAATGCTAGTTTATCTCCACCTTTTTTCAGTGGCCATGTATCAGCCAGTCAGTCAGCAGGTGAACAAGCCAAGGGCATAAAAGATCCAGCCCAAATTGGTGTTGTTTGCACCAGTTATAAACTCTACACCTCTCTACATGGAGCTCACAGTCCTGTCAGTGCCTACAAATTCCATGTGATCTTTCACAGCCAGGTCTCACAACTGCCCAGTCGAGTCTGAGAAAGGATTTTCAGCCCCAGTGCTGGTAGGATGGTGACTCTGACCACTGACGTGTTGAACAGCATTGAGGTGTTCTTGCATTAAAGAGCATCATTTCAAACCACCTAAAAAACCCCAGCTTGATGCCAGTGCTGCACTCAGATGCAGATAAGAGACCACTGAGACTGAGTGCTGTGAGGTGCAGGGGTCAGTGCCACGCCTTGGCAGCCAAGGGTAATCCCACTCTTCTTCCATGGGGCAAGTAAGAAAATGATGTCACAGAACAGCCACCCAGAGAGATTTCTTTGCTCCTCCTCTGGAGATGGAACATGTTCTCCTCTCCTCCCATCCACTTGGCTTTGCCCTGGCTCTTGGATGCTGGGAGTGGAGCCACATCATCCCAGAGCAGCCAGGGATGCCTCGGGCTCTGCTGTGGCACATCAAATCCCCCTCCTTGGCCCAGCAGTCTCCTGGCACTCTCTGCCATGCAAGAGCCTTCCCCAGCTCCTGCCTGCTCCTGTGCTTCATCCTCGAGTCCTTTTGCAACATCAGAGGAGCACAAAAGGAGGGAAGGAAGAGAAATAACACCCTGAATATTGTACCTTCTAATTAGGCTGGCAGTGATCAAACAGGAGCACACAGTGTAAGGTTTGCTGGCACAGGGCCTTCCAGCCATGCCCATTACTGCCACAGGAAAAGCAAATTCCATCCTTGTGGGAGCTCATGTGGCCCCCTAAGGTCACAGAGCAGCTTTTACTGACACAGAAAGACCTGGAGGAAGAAGGTGAAATCCAAATTCCTTCCCCACCTTTGCTAACAGTGTCCTCACTGTAAAGGGACTTGTAAAAACTTCAGCAGCACAAGCTGTTCCTGTGATGTTGTTGTATAAATATGTTTTATGTATAAATATGCATTTGAATCCGTGTTTGGACTCAAACCTGTCTGTTCATCCAGCTGTCGAGTAACCTCTGCAAACAGCAGGGTCCTTCGTGACAGATTGAAACCGAGAAAACCGCTGCCTGTTCTGCAAAACATATTTAATTTGTTAAAGAGATGGGAACTTTGTTGAATTAATAAGATGTGCTAGAGAAGGGAGCCACTCTCTGAAGAGCTGAATCCTGGTTACAAGTGCAGCTTGCAGCTTGCTGGTAATCCTGCAATTAAAGCTACAGTACCAGCATATCACAAAAATGGGATTTGCATAATTTGAAATTTGAGGAAAATCTCTAAATACTTTAATTTTGATAGAAACTGTTTCCACTGCTGACATGTGTCTACACCTATAATTTCAGTTGATAAATTGCTGTAATTTCTCCTCCATTTCATGTTCTTTCTAACATTAATTGTCAGTTGTAGAGTAAAACAGTAGAAAGAGAGAGAGAGGGAGAGAATAATGTCATTGTGCTTTTGTGGTGTGAATAGCCTTCCAAGGAATGATTATCTTCCACACAGATGCAAACAAAAAAAAAAAAAAAAAAACAACACAGAGAGAGACACAGTGAGAGAGACCTCTTGGTTTGCACAAAACTACTGCAATTTGCATCAGTGTCTCACTGTGAAACAGGGAAACAAGGAGTTAAAGCCAGGTAAATGTGCTGGGAGTGGATGTGGCCATTTCCCAGGCTGCTGGAAGGAAAGAGGGGCTTTCCCCAGGGCTGTGGAGCTGCAGAGGATGTCTGGTGATGCCTAGCTGGAGGCCTGAGCTGCATGATTCCAGGGATTGAATCCTCAGTGTCAGCCATCTCCTGTCCCAAGCAAGACCCTCTCAGAGCCATCAGCAGTGATGGACTCACCTGGCTGGGCTTTGCAGAAGGAAAACTGAGGGGAATAAAGGCAAGCAGTGAGTCCCTGCATGAAGCAGCTTCACAGCACCTCCTCCACCCATGACCTGCTCCCCATCCCACCTCCCCAAATGCCACTTTTCAAGCTACTTTTAAATAAAATACCCTTTCAAACAGAGGGCTAGTGGTACTAAATTATTCTATTAATTTATTATTCATGATGAAAAATTATTCTAATAAACGGTGAAAAATTATTCTAATAACATTCCATCCTATTAATATTCTGCAGCCAAGCAGTTAAAGTCACTTCCTGTGGCTGCTCCCCTCCTTAGCGCTGATCTATTTCTTACAGAGTTTATTGAAATTAAAATCTGCTTCTTTGGAAATGTGCTGCATTTAACAAAACCAGTGGGGGGAGATGAGCTGCGAGCGAGGAGAGAATCAGGCAGCGATTTTTCTGTTCTGCTGACAGAGCAGGGGGATGCCTGGTGGGGTGGGAGCTGGGCAGACCCAAACTGCAGAGTCAGGGATGGCCCAGCCTGGGTCATTGGGGTGCTGTCACACTGTGCCTCATTAACCTACAGCACCCAGCATTGCTAATTGGTGCTGATCCAGTGTCTCCCTCCATTTCCCAGAGCAGGGAGACAGCTCCTTTTCCATCCCTTTCCACTGGCTGGAGTCCTGCAAGCTCCACTGCTGCACCTCCCTCAGACCCCTGGGGGTGTGTCTCTGCTCACAGAGACACAGAAACCTCCTGGAGCCCCAGGAGCTGCACTTCCATGGGAACAAGTGGCACTTGCAGCCACGTTAAGGACGAGGCTGGGGACCCTGCTGCCACCCAGGCCCCCTGGACAGTCCACCCCTCCTCCTGCAGCTCCCTGCTCACTGGCACCACAATCCTGCCAGGCTTTGTGCCAGGAATATTTTCCTAATGGTTCCTCTGCCTGCTCTGCTCGCAGCCCTCCCTGCCTGCCAGCTGGCTGGGGTGGTCCTGGCCCCTCACAGGCAGCTGGGGAGGTTTCATGGGCACGCAGGGCTTGGAGCCTGTGTACAGGTGGCAGAGCATCCCTGGTGCCCAGCACAAGGTCAGCAGGAGCCCACTGCTCCCCAGCAGGACCCAGGGGTGTCCTGGGTCCCCACTCAGGGCAAAGGGATGATGTGGGAGGTTGTGATGGGGGAATTCCTGGCTCCCAGAGCTTGCAAGTCCACACAGCTGTCAGAGCTGTCCTGAGGAATTGTCCTACAGAGACATGGCAGAGAGGTGTCTCAGGGTTTCTCTTGCAGCCAGATGCAGCATTTCAGCAATTTGGAGAGCAGAGAGCAGATGAGCAGCTGCTGCTGGGCACTTCTCAACCTGCCTGACCTGCCTGACAAGGTGTCTTGTCATCTGGCTTTGCTCTCCCAGTCATCCAAACAAATCAGAGGAAAAAAAGGTCCAACTTTGCTGAGGAGCAGCACACTCATGTCTGTGGATCTGGTGCTTTAAGTGTTGCTTTCCCTGAAACTTCACTGGCCAGCCTTGGTTTTGTCTGCACACACCTGCTCCATGCCAGGGCCAGATCATCTCCCAACATTCTCTTTTTCCCTGCTTTTTTTCTGATTATCTGTACAAGCCTAATAATTCCTTGTACATTTATATCAGCTCCTTCCTGCCCACCTGGCACAGGTAGTTTTGCCAATCACACGGCAAATTAGATGCACAAGTCTGTGTTAAATGTTCTGGTGGCTCAAAGTCCTAATGAAAAAACTAACCTCCAGGTGACATTAGTGCAGCTTTAACAAGTCATAAAAGGACTTCCTCTCAAAGGGCTTTCACTGGAGCCATCTTCTTCTTTGTGTGTTCCTCCCTTGCAGCGTGGGTAATTAAAGGACCAGCCAGAGCTCAGAAGATTCCTCAGCTTTTGCTTTTGAGGATATCTTTCACTATATTCTTTCCCCTCTTCTCTGATGGCATATTAGATCAAGCCATTAAGCAACATCTTCTGTTTCTCCTGGGAGTATTCATCAATAATAATGAATAGTACTTGCTCCAGGGCTGCCCCCTCCTTGCCCAGGAATATCACTGGCACATGATACAACGCTGTTGGAATAACTCTGGCACTTGGTTTTATTTCTGAGATTCATTTAAAGCGCTTTTTTTTCTCTCTCTGGGATTGTGGAGGCCCTGCTTTGTTCTGGGTTTGGAAGCTGGCAGTCAGCTGAAGCTGGGAGTTTATCTGATCCAGTGGGGAAAGGGGTTTACATCAAAGTAATGCACGAGAGGAAACTCCTTAATCCAGATTGACTGCGCCCCCAATCAGTTGCCTCACCTTAATTACACATGGACCCAGCTGTATCCATGCATTTTGCTTTTTACCCCAGTACAATACACTTCTTTAGCATGATAGCTGAACAAAACCAAAGTATTTTAAACAGAAATGCTTGATATTGAGCTATCTTTCCTAATAGCAATCCCAGAGCCAGGCACTGTGCAGCCTGTAAAGGGGCTGTTTGGAATGCTTGTCCTGCTGCTGTTCAACAGATGATGGATGAAAATTCAAAATGATGATGCAGTGAGTAAAGGATTGGATTTGGGAGATGAGGACAGGCTGCAGAATCAGGAAGAGGAGTCTCTAGAACCCCTCAGACCACCAGAGAAGTTTGTGCTGCTCTGACTCTCTGCACGCCAATCTTCTTTGTCCTGGTAATTTTTTAGATGCAGTCAGACTCTGGGTGATGTAAATCTTGCATTGCACCTTTCCTGCATCCTAGCTGCAGAAGGGGCTTTCAAGGAAGCAAATACATCAGTTACACACAGGGAAATTATTGTAGACAGTACCTTAAGCTCCATTTGCCTCATACTGCTTATTTCTTCCTTCTCCAAGGAATTAATCAAGAGGTGTAACTAATTGCTGTGGGTCAAGTCTTCCAGCCAGTTTGGATCATGTACCTGGTGCTGTCCTTCTCCATCACTGGGATGGTCCAAGGTACTCATGGACTTGAAGACATGAGGGGTGCAATCACTGCCTCCAACCCAGTCAAAGCTTGTTTGTGCCTTTAAATAATAAACTCTTGCTCCTGATTGCCACTGTGTTTATTGCAAGAGCGGCTGCCCCCACCCTCATTCAGTAGCTCGCATCAGGCACTTTGGGCTTCCTGGGGATTTTTTAGATTTCTGTTTCGGGACGATTTTTTAATTATTTTTTTTTTACAAGCACAATTTTAACTTTGGCAAGGTGAGCACTTGTCCCCAGCACGATTATCACAGCAGTGAAGGGCAGAGGCTGCTTTGTGCCAGAGACTCCCTGGCTGCTCTCGAGAGCCTCTGCACATCCCTCCTTGCTGGAGCGCTTTCATGGCGCTCTTGATGTGGGGATGTTTATCTTCGCTCAGTTCTTACCCACTGGTGCATCTCTCAGCTAAAGTGCTTTTCCTCAGATTGTGAATCCCACTGTAGTCCTGTCTTTGTTAAGAAGATAAGCTACAGCAGGAAAGCAGCAGCGGCGAGAAAAAAAATTCCTCTGGTGCGTTATATCTTTTTCTCCCAAGGAATATCACACAACTTGGACAGCTACTGTAATGCTAATAGACAAATCAAAACTCCAAGGAGCGAAATAGAAACATCCAACCATATTAAATAAGGGGGGGTTTGTGTGTGTTTGAAAGCTCACCAAAAAGATGTAGATATTAAATTGATGTCCTGGCACTTGTGCAGTGTAATGGGCAGATTCAATTAAAAGAAGAAAATATGTCCAGCCTATAGTGTGGACTAAGCAGCAATAAAAAAGCAAATCAATTTTTCAGGAGTTTCAAAGCCTGGTGCAGATTTCCAGAAGGCAGAAGCCAAAAATATATTTATTAAAAAAGACCCCAGGGCCTCAACAGTGTCATTTTAACCCAACTACTGCACCTTCAATACGATGAACTGTCATGAAATTTTGAGAAATACTTTTTCTCAAAATAAATAATCCATTTATATGTATAGATATAACAGGTTCTATATGTATAAATAAATGCATATGCTCCTGCTGCATATATACAATGTCATTGATTATTTGACAGAGGTGCCATGTAAAAACTGCAAAAAAACACCACAAATCAAATTCTGTTATAATCATTTGTGTTCCCAGTGTAAGAGCAACGTGGGGTTTTCTATGTAGCATAAATTAGGGAAGTGGATATCTTTATATACATATATAACTGTGAGTGTATATACATTTGTCTGTAGGAAGATGGATGTGTGCACACACTTCATTTAGATACATGTGTTGGTGGTTTATTTGCAGAAGATTCCAGATGTAACTGCACCAAAATTTCTGGTTTGGGGTTCTTGGACTGAAATTAGAGTTTATCCAGTCAACCCATCACAGAACCAAGAACTGCAGCTCACAGTTCCACACTTCCTGCCAGCCATACAAAGCAACTTTTAGGAATCAAAGGATGGGGGAGTCCCAACCTCCCTTTTACTTTTTAATCCTACCCAAAGCACAGTTATGATGCCACTGAAATCAACTGCAGAACTCCTGGATGATTAGAAGAAAGGTTTCTCCAAAAAAAAAAAAAAAGAAAAAAATTATTTTAAGGGATTAATTTGATCTTTTGGTCACTCTTTGGCTGGATAAAATCTAGAAATAAAGAAGAGCAAATCCCACTGCCAGCCCTGGACTCAACCTGCTTTGAGGCCAGATTAGACAAGGCATTAAACAACATGGTCTTGTGGAAGGTTCCCTGCCCATGGTGGGAGGGTTGGAATGAGATGAGCTTCAGCCTTTCCAACCCAAACTATTCTAGGATTCCATGATTCTGGTTAATCCCTTGCAACTTCTGCATGGTTCAACAAGGAGCCTCTGACATTTGCATGAGGGACTTCTGCTGTCTCATTTCTTCCTCCCTTTGTTTTTTTTGCCACCTTTCCTGATAAAAACAGGTTCTCATAAAATGTTTCACTGGGCTCAGGCAGCAAACTGAGAAAAAATAATTTTCTCTTGTTACACTGAGCCACAGATTTATTTCCCTGAAGAAACCCAAGTGTGACTGCAAAGGTAAAATACAAATAAAAAAAATAAAAAAAAAAGAGAGAGGAGTAAGCAGCATGGTGTTGATGATTAAGGTGCCCTTCCAAGAAATAAATAAAATAAATAAATAAGCCCAAGCTCCCAGCACCTGCGGGGTCTGAGCTGACTGGTGTCATTCCACACCTCTCCCTGCAATCAGGGTGGGGAAAAGCCCAGCACAGGGAGGATCCCCCTCCTCAAACCCCCAGTGCTGCAGACAATATCCACCCAGCTGGCAGGATGCATGTGGTTTTTCTTTAAGACACAGATGAACATGCACACAGAGGGAAAGAAACCCTGCAAAGCCAAATTTGCTTCTAAACTATTTGCATTTGGTGGTACTCAAGATCACCTTGAACCATCTTTATTTCCTTTCCTTTTCCCTTTGAAGTTGCAAGTACTACATTAGCCCTTAAAGAAAAATAAAAAAAAAATAAAAAAGAGAGAGAGAAAGAGAGAGAGAGAAAAAGGGAAAGGAAAAAAAAGAGAAGAGTATAAAGACACCACTTGTGATATGTACATTTTAATAATGACATTTTAAAAGGTTGAAATGTTGTGGCACCTTTTGCAAAGTTATGCCATTTAAACAAGATAACATGGCATTTTACCACTAAAGACAAGACCCTCTTTTTCACTCCTACCTTTGAAGAGTTTATCGTTTTGCAATAATATCCTTTAGCTATGTAGCTCTCTTTTGTTTTTCAAATGGAGGACACCTCTTCTAATTGTGCTTATGCTACAAATTAGCATTGGGGTTTTCTTTCTAAGAGCATTGTGCCTATCCAAAATATTTTTTCTCCTATATGGAATTCAGAAAGAAATCGTAATTAATTCCTCTTTCAGTGAAAAAGCAAAGCTATTTTTAAATTGCATGCCTGATTGAATTAGCAAAGTGTTAGACAATTAACAGTCTTTCTTTTTATTTTTATGTTCTTTAAAATGCAGTTTCAGTTTAATACTGTTTTCTCCTTCATTCTTTTCGTGTGTCCTAATTGTTGGCTAAGTAGTGTCAGGACTGCGTGTTATCGGCCAAGGCAGGTGTCAGGTTTAATATTATTAAAGATGCAATTACTCCTTTCTCAAGTACAGCTTGTCAGTTTAGCTCATCGATGTACATATCAATACATTTTTAAATGTAAAAAAAAAAAAAAAAAAAAANAAAAAAAAAAAAAAAAATCTCTGTTTCCCATCCATAATTATTTCCTTGGTATTTTGCTCCTTGTTTTGGAAATGTCTCTCTAACCTCAGTGCACAGGAGTCCTGGGAATGTGATGAGCTGTGACAGTCTGAACGAGCTGCACAATCACATTCCTCAACTGAGAATCATGGAGTCATTTATGCTGGGAAGGACCCTCCAGATCATCCCAAACACACGGGCTGTGAGGCTCCGAGGACGCGCTGTCTCCCGCTTTGAGCACCCGCGAAAGGTTGGGGGGAAAAAAAACTGTAACTGAGGAGCTGACTGATTTCTTGACGTTGGGCCTGCATCACATAAGGGTTCTGGGGAAGTTGTAAGGAAAAATGTTGGTTTATGCTGCCAACACCCATAAAGCAGATGAGAATGTCGGGCTGGGAGTTCGTGTGCTGCCAAGCAGAGCTCCAAGTATCTGCTCTGGAAGCATCGCAGGGGAATCCTCCGAGGTATGCGGAGCCAAGGGCTGAATTCCTCCTCCTCTGTCCCAGGACAGCTGCTGGGTTCAAAATGCCACTGTCCCCAGTTCCAACTTTTGGATTGAGGTTTTCCTTCAATCACATTGCAAGTATTGTCCCAGAGAGTGTGCTGTATGGATGGTTTAGTCACTAAAAATTGCATTCAATGTTAATCAAAACTGCCCACTCAATACGGCTTGAATTCATAAATCATTTTAACTAGCAGAGGTGGAAACATTAAAACAGGATTTTTTGTTAGAAATTTCCTAAATTATATACTTGCAAAATTTCAAACCCGTGGTTTCTCTTCCGCTCTGGATAAATCTTGTTTTAAAGAAAGGTATGGGAGTCAGACATTTTGTTTAGGACAGAACATGCTCTGTTTGACCCAAAATGAAGTACAGATGCACACAGCCCTGCAATTTGGCCACCATTCAAAAAATCAATTATTCTCAAAGCTTACACTGCACCCCTTGAGGGAAATTGTTCTCTGACCACTCCTGGTCAGATGAACCATGTCCTGGAGGGTATATAAGCCATGAGTAGATAACAGTTTAACAGATTGAGTTACGATTTATTCACACATCTTCATCCAGCATCAGCACACCAAAGGTATTTTCACTCTGACACTTTCCTTTCCTATTAATGTACACCCTCCTCTTTTTCAAGATGAGTGCCCAGAATATCCACAGCCCATATTTATTACCCTCCACACTTGCATCTTGCAGACTGCTCATTTCATCATGAGGATGGTGCTCATTGGCAGGTCAGCTTCCATTTACTCTGGAAATTCACAGATATTCTTTGCTGCAGGACCTAATCTGCAGCCAAAGAGCTTCTGAGCAAACCCAAATGAGAGTTCTCCAGTTCAGAAAAATATATCAAATGCAGTGGGCTATTTTCACAAAATCCCATAATGGTTTGATCTGGATGGGACCTAAGTCTCATCTCATTCCAACCTCCCTGCCATGGACAGGGACACTTTTAACTAGACCAGGTTGTTCAAAGCCCCATCCAGCACTTCCAGGGATGGGGCATTTATGGGAAGTATGTGCTCCTTCACTGTTTTGTCTGAGAATGTCACAATCAAAAGTATTTCCAGCAAAGGAAACTTTGAAAATAATTGGCCAAAAATGTGAAAAAATGGCTAATGTCCCTCTTCTCTCCAGCTCTTTCTTCTTTCCACTGATAAAATTCCAAGGGCAGAAGACTCTCCCAGCATTCCATGTCGTTGCCTCCACCCTGGTGCCACGACAGGTGCCACAGTTCCAGTGGCACCTCTGGGAATCCGCGTGTGCCGCACACCAGCCGCTTGTTTGTGCTGGGAGCACAGCCGAACGGCGGGGCTCAGTTTTGGGATCATCCCTCAGCTCTTTCCAGGTTGCCTTGTTTAATGACAGAGTTTCCCTGCTCTGGAGGGTCACACCTGTCCTCATGTGTGCTCTCCGTGCTGCTCCCAGCGTGCTGGCGGGTCCATGGGTGCAGCTCTCTCCCGGAGCAGCTGCAGGATCCTCCGGCTGCCAGCTCTGCGTGGCTGGAGACTGACAACTAATGGTTAGTTTGCAAATAGCTGCATAAAAGATCAGAGGAGAATGTGTGAGGGGTGGGGAAAGGAGGAAGGAAGGGGAATGACTGGCAGTGCTTAAAGAGGATTGATCCCTGTTTAATTTTTATTCAGTTCCATTTTCATTGTCAATAACAAAGTTCGTAATGCAGAGTCTCTCTCACCTTTCATGGGCTGTCAGGATCTGGCAGGGTGGCAGAAACTGTGACTGTAATTAAAAGGGTCATATATTCATCTCAAACTAAACTTCTCCAAGCTTAATCTTCTTCTCAACTCAGGACAAATTAGAAACTATTTCAATCTCCTACAGGTACCATGGCCACCTCACAGGGATTCTCCCATGGAAAAGACTGTGAAATGGAACTTCTGGGAGAGCAGGGGTCATTTTGGGATGACGGGGCAAGAGGAACTGTGTGTGTGGGCAGACTCTGTGTCCAGGCAGGGTAATGGAAAGGTTACAAAAGGGGGGATCTGCTGCCTGAAGATCCCCTGAGCTTCTGCACTGGGGGCTGAGAACATCAACCCTGTGAGCACTGAAAGGAGGAACATGGAGGAGGAGGAAGAGGCTCTGAGGCACTGGAAGATTTCCATTATGTGGGAGATACTTGGCTACATCCTTTCCTCACCTTTGAAATTTGGAACCTGTGAGTTTCAGCTCTGATATTTGCTGTCAGGACGCCGTCGTGTTCGCGCTCTGCTATAAGGCCCTCTGCGTTATATTGGCAACAGCATTTGATTGTTGCACTTTGATATCACTGAATAGGTAATCAGACCACTCTTTATTTTAGCCTGAGGACATGCCTTTGATTTGTAGAGGTTGGCCATTTCTTATCTGAGTTTGAAAATGGGATTATTTAAATGTGTATTGATGTTTTTCATGTGGTCTAACTGTGCAGTTCAACATGGTAATTCAACTCGTAGCTATACCAGATTGTTATCTAATCTGATAAGATATGAACAGCACAAAGCCGAGATGATGAAACAATCGGGATTGTTGACTCACTGGGGTCCTGCTAAATCCAGTCTGCTTTCATACTTAATTATCCTGTCAAGTTCCTTGAATCTTAGCTCCTCCAGCACTGCGATGGAGAACGGTGGTAGTGACACCACTTGGTGAATACATAAGTTGATCGAAATAATTTCAGCAGATACAATGGCTATTTATGCCTCAACTGTGATATGAAAAGCTACTGATTCAAATACCCTAGACTGCAAAATTGTCCCTCTTAGCATTTCTAGGTTCACTGAAGGCTGTTATTAAAGGCCTCTGGAAGTTAATGCTTTTGTAACATGAGCTGCTGCCTGACTATCTCATACCAGAGGGGGAAAAGAACGAGTGAAAATTCAGCCTTCCTAGTTTTCTCCCTAAACTGGTATTTACCAGCTCCCTGCACAATACACTGTACCTGACCCTGAAAACTATGCTGGACATCTACAGCCCATCCCCCCTGATGCTGCTTACATCGTATTTTATTCCAATTGTGAATGCAACTTCTATTAAAAGATAATTAATCTGTATTAATTAGATATAAGAGATAAATTTTAAAGGCTCCCTCCACTGCTTGAAAATAACTCATATTTTCACTTTTTTTTCTTGGTCATCTGTAGGAGTAATCACCAGAATAAGAGTTGTGTCACAAGAGGTAATGGCAGAGGTAATGACGTCTATAGCAGATTAAACGAGGTATTTCAGGTATTCAAGAAAAGAAGCATTGAGGTTCAAACAGAAGTAGTTGAAATATTTTAATGGCCTGAATTGAAATCATACTCTTGTAAGTTTTACAAGAGTCTTGTCTTTGCTGTTAATTTGAGGTCAGCAGTTTGCTCTTGGTCAGTATTTAGCTCTAGTGCAATCTGGCTGTGAAGGAGACCCGCTGCTGATGCTGATTTTAGTAGTCAGAGAAGGAAAAAAGGGCCCATAAGCAGTCACAGAAATCCCAAAGATCAAAATGCCACTGTGTCAAGCCTCTTCTGCTGATTAAATCACTGGCAGGCTCACCTGTGGATGTATCTGGAGCAATCATTAAGAGCTTTGTCACGGTGTAGAGCAGCCAGTCAAGCATCCTTGTATTTAAAATCGACACTAAAAAATATCCAGATATTGAAAGATGCTGCTTTATCTACCCAGTGTGTTTTAAAGGGAGAACCAGTGCTTTGGCTAAGAGCATTGTCAACTGTGAGGCTCAGTGATTCAGCCCAAAGCCATTAATCTCCCCTTTGAGAGGCTGCACCAGGTAAAAATCCTGGAATTTCAGAGCTCTGAGCACCTCACCATGAAGGGCCACACCTCTGGACTGTGGAAACTTCTGGTACAGGAGCCTCAATCCACTAGACTTCCATGTTGGTCCTCTTGAAAATTGTAGCTATTATGTTTAAATTAATTATGCTATTTTCTGTCCAAATTGCAGAGTGCTGTGTGGTAGAGCCTTGCCCAGCCCCAGTGCACGAGGTGACTGGAGGCCCTGCCCTGAGCTTTTAGAAAAGCTGTAATCAGCATGGAAAGGAAAGACCAGCTGTTGTTTGAAAATGTTAGTGCTAAAGGTCTCCTTTAAGCTGGTGTCTTTAGGAAAGCCTGTATCTCTTATATAAATCAATGAACAAAATGCTACTTTTCTGCTTTTATTCCTTCCGTGCTGTGGGGATCTGTGCCTTTTGGAGGCTTTTAGAGGTTGGTTTGAGCCTGCTGTCCCGCTCAGACCCCTTCCTACCTCATCTGTGCCGTTTCTCCAGCTTTCCCATCCTGTGGACAACACAATCCTTTCCCAAACTCTGCTGCTGACCATCTCCCTCCCATCTCCTCCTCAGACTCACTTCATCCACGCCTTGAGACACCCCACCAGTGAAAGATGTGGAATGGAGCTAAGCCAACCTCATGGGGAAAATAAATGGAGATTGGTCAAGAACCTCTCTGTTAAAAAATGAGATGATGGGAAGCCTCCGTGCACACACCTGGTGGCCACCCCCGTGCTTGGGACTGTCACCAGGGGTGTGACCCCAGCTTTGTGTTTGTCCATCGAGCTGTAACTGCCCTCAACACCACAGACAGACAGACAGACAGACAGACAGACAGACAGACAGCAGAGCAGGCTGATGCTGCAGCTGCACTCGAGGGTGTTCTCTCCATGCTGACTCCAGGGATTCCAGCCCAAAAACCCCAGTCTCATGTTTATGATTGGAGCTGGGTGAGCAAAGGTCTGTGAAGGGATGGAATTAGAGCTGTGTTTTCCTCTGCTTGTCCTCATTCTCTGAGTTCCAAAGCCAGGGGTTGGGCAGGGCAGGACACAGGTCCATGAATGTTTTTCTGATGTAGCAGAACTCTGTAAGCTCATGCCCCTGGAGCATCCACCCCTTACACTTTCCAGCACGCACATAGATGCAGAGCATCCCACCTCAGGGTCCACATTTGTGTTTGGGCTGAGCAAACCTCACTTTTTAGGAGAGTGTTGAGTATTTATTTCATTTCTTAGAAAATATAAACCCTATCCTCATGGGATTCATCTCTGAGAGCTCCTTTGTGTGGTTCTTGCCTCCCGGAGCTGCTGTCACGTTTTCCCCGTGCATGTGGGCCTGGTGGTGACCCCCATTCCCAGCCACACCTGGGCTTGCTGATGAGGTTCAGAATGCCTTAAAATAGGTTAATTTGGAGGAAAGTGACAGAAATAAATTGCTGGCACTTTTATGTGCTGATAAGTTTAACCTTTTTTTTTCCCCCCAAGCAGCTAAATTGCCAATCATCCGGAAACACACTGGAGTTCACCCATTACATAAAGGAAGCTGTTAGTCTCATTTAAAACAATATTGACCTTTTTCCTGTCCTTTCCATTTTGACTAAATTACAGGGTACATTTTTTGAAATGTGGCTTTTGTCTGACTTTAACCAGGTGACCCTGATTTTTTCCTCCATTTTTTTTCTCACTTGCAGCTTTCAACCTTTCCTTTCTACTTCTAACAGAGTTCTTAGTTTAACCACCAAAATTTTTAAATCCAGAGATATTAAAAAACCAGAGTTTGCATGATACATATATTTTCCAGTTAGAAAAACCTACACCTGGAAACTAAGAAAGCTGAGCTGGTGCACCCTGAAATGCCTGGTGTGGGAATAGCAGGGAGCATTATGAAAATGACTGCAAAGTGTGTCTGTTCTTCCAAATTCAGATCAGTGAGTGTGTGCAAGCTTTCTGTTTTATTCAAAATTAATTGCAGATGCAACATTATCAATAGATTTTCTTCTGAGAGCAAAACCATTCCTGCTAGCAATGACTTGGGTTTTTTTTCCTTGTTTTTCTCTTTAAATCAGGCTATGAGCTCGTGTGGCTCCTTGTAAAAACCAGTGTAACTCATTCTGAGAGGTTTTTTTTCCTGCACAGAAACATTTTTTAGTTCATGTGGGGCCTTGGGCTGAGCCTCCCAATGGCAGCTTCTGAGGACATCGGAGTGAATACCAGAATACAAGAGTGGAGCTCAAGTTGTTTTTCTTGTACCCAATCCCTCTGACAGCAGTGTGGCCTCACGGATATATTCTATTATGTTTCCTTCATTGTTTCCTGAAGAAATCCAAAGAGACAAAGGCTCCCTGCTCTGACTTCCTTCCCAGTCAGTGCCCACTGGCCACTTGACATCAACAGTATTTCCACAGACTGAGCTGAAGCCTCAGCTGGGGTAAATTCCTGTATCTCCCTTGTAACAGATGATGGAGGCTTACTTCCATCAGCTGAGGATCTGAACCATCCTCATGTACATCCATGAATGTGCTTGTGGCATTTATTTCTTCTATTAATTTTTCCTACATAAAGCCTAAAAATATTCCCATGTACGTTCTGCTGGCTCTTGGCTCACACAGAAATGTGTCTTGTAATGCCAAACTGAAGTTAATACAGGCATTTTTGTAATTCAGACGTATGCTGGTTCTTTATATTATATTTTCTGAATCACTGAGATGTGACTTTTTTCCTGAGTTGGTCCCATTTTAGTAGTTCCAGTGTTTTTTGCAGGAATCCTGACTTGTAGGAAGCTTTAGGATTCCCTGGCAAGGGACACATTTGTGCTTCCATTAAACTTAGAATATAAAGGCTTCTTGTGTGGAGCATTTATCCCACAGGTTTGATGCCACAACACTGAGAGGCCAAAGAGAACACATCTTCCAGCTTTAACCCCATCTCTTCAATATTTGATTAATCTGAATCAGTGACATTGAAAATGGCTTGAAATATTTAATCATCTAAGAGACATTCAGAGACTAAAGTGCCTTTGAAATCACCCTGCCAACAGAGAAAATAATTTCTGCAATTGCTTTCTGGTACAATGTTCAATCCATCTGGGAAAATATTTGGGTTGCATTGCTGGCATTTGATTGACTCTCCTGCCAACACCAAAATTTTAATGAGCTACAAAAGGACAAAATATTCCAACCACCATCTCTGTGTTTTGTGACGAGGCCTTGGGAGGAGGGGGAGATGCTTTGCACTCGTTTGCAGGTGCGGCTGTGGCTGTGGTGCCTACGTGGGCTGCAGGCAAACAAGTTCCTGGGGTTAAGTAGAGTGTGCTCCTGCAGCCCAAACCCTCCTCCAAAGGACAGGAGCATTGCATCTTCCCTTTGGGCTGGCAGACCTGTCAAGATGCTGCCTTGCCAAAAGTTTGGAGATTTTATTTCATTCTAGTGATGCTGCTAGAGGAATTTCTTATCTTTTGGTTCTCCTTTAGAGCACAGGATCCAAAGATGCCTTTGGAAGTACACAATGCACTGATGTGCACAGGAATTGCAGGAATAAACTCACCCTGCCTGCTGTACACAGCCCTGAGGCTGGTTTTACTCTGCATTGCTATGTGCCTCCGTGTAAAATTGCCCCGCACAATTATCCAATCTCATGGCAACTATTCAGTTTGCAAAGCAAAAATAATCATGTGATTACCCTGCAATTAGCTGATAGTTACTAATCAATTACATCTGCAGAGTTTGCCTTCCACTGAGGAGGTGTGTGGTGGTGGTTTATGGGTGAGACACTGTGCCTGCCCCAAGCACTTCACAAACCTCCAGCCTTGGTTTGCTCCATGGCTGAGCAGGTGCCGGGGCTGGAGGGAGGAAAATGGGACTGAGCTCTCTGGGTTTAGTGGCAGGAGTCAGACACCATGGTGTTAGCAGGGTCTGGGTAGCGTGGGCACTATGTCATTCACACTGAATAGGTTGGCTGCAAAAATGTGTTTGAATGAAGCCTGAGTAAGGAAAGCAAATGCATTCCCAAAATCTTTGGATATTCCTGTTGTCTTCTCCAGACTTAGCACAGCCAGGGCTGCTTCATTCACTTCATCACCCTGCAGTAAAAACAAGCACAAAGCAATGTACATCCCACAGGTATTTATTTACCTTACTATTCCTGGAGGGATGAGCATTACAGCCTACACGTGGGCAAAAAGGAAATTTTCATATGTCCATTGGCAGTGCAGGTTTGCTCTTCCAGCGTATGGCTGCAAACAAGGGATTGGTATACCTGTCACCTTCCCACCCAGCAATGCTGGCCAGGACTGGAATATTTGCAATTGGTGAGAAAAAAGGATTAGCAAATACCTTTGAATGGCCACAAAAATCTGCCTGAGTCCTTCATCTCTGGGCATGCACCCACAGAAAACTCTCCCAGAACATCTGTGGCTGTAGCTGGAATATTAATTCAGCACACGAAAAAAGGGACGATTTTGCAATGTAAGGAGCAGTGCTGGGAAAACTGAAGGGGGAAGTGAAGCTACTGGCAAGTTTGAAGAGCAGTTTGATAAATATTTCTGCTGTGAAAGAAGGAAGTAAGACATGACAAGAATAGAGATGTGTCCACAAGAAGTTAGACAGGAATTTAAGGGGAAGGCTCAAAAGCTTTAGCTTTATGCTGGGCGAGAAACTTATTTTTGAGAGAGAAGGAGGGAAAGAGTGAAAATACTGTGAAAGAGAGAGAGGGATAAACCCTGAGGCTATAAATCAGGAAGAGCCATGCTCGAGGGAGCAAGGGGAGGGAGGCTTAAGGCCCTTTGGGCAGAAAGATGTGTAGTCGGCAAAAACCTGTCACCCACCCAGCCAGTCGTGAAGCCTGGCACGACTGCACTGTGGTCCCACTGCCCCGATCCTGGGTGGCTGCTGCCAGCTCCAAGGACCACAGTCCAGCTGGGAAAAGGTGGGAAGTGGGGCTGGATGCATGCACACCTGCACAGTGCGGGTGGAATCCACCCTCCTCGCCAGCGCCGCTCTCCCTCCCTCTCCATCACCCCAACCTCCTATTAGGAAAGATCCCGACAACACCATTAAAATGTCTTGCGTGGATTGCAGATTCATTGTTCTCTAAAAGCTAATCCAGGCTCGGGTAAACACAATGGCCCCTTTTCCCCCAGCCTGACGTTTCATTTACACAAGAGCTCGAGCCGCCGCACCGGCGCAGCCGTCAAGCATTGATTGTGCTATTCAGCAGGATGGCTCAATAATTACAGCCCCGGATCTCCAAACCCCACCAAAGAGCAGGCTTACCACCGCTAGCCTTTGTTGCTAATTGTCCTTCAGGATACTTGAGATGAATTGCTGTGGCTTACATTTTCCTGGTTTTCCTTTCCTTTTCTATTGGGTTAATATAAAGAGAAATCTTTCCACTTAGCGGGGCTGAACGGATCAGACAAGTGTAGCATTGACTGTTGACAGCACTTCATAAGAAAACCCTCTGACTGCAAACTGTCTCATTGATATGTTCAACTTGACACACAGGATTGATTTTTGATTGTTTTACAAAGCTCTCCTGCGCATGTTTTCATTATCAAGGCTGGGCAGTTTTCATACCAACACTTGGAAAATCTTAGAGCTGTTAATATAACTTGACATCATCCACACTGCATCTAATTGTAACAAGTAACCCGACAAATTAGGCTTCTTTCACCAAAGCTCCCCAACATGGACTGCAGCCCTGATTATTCTTTTAGTTTGCTTTGTTTGGGGGTGCATGAAACAGCAGCAACATTATTTCAGTTCAAAGTTTTTAATCCTACTTGTTGTGAAGACAGAATTAGGGCTGGAGGTTTTAAATTCAAGACAGTGAAGTGCAATCAGCACTGAATCCGTGCTTATTCCCAGCATCTTCACCAGGAATTGGATCAGCTCCCGTGCAGACTGTGCTGGGCTGCAGCTCAGGAGGTGATGGCATGCCCAGGGAAAGGACATGGTCAAACATTCCCCACGCATGGATTGGTGTCTATCCTTCATTTCTTAACTCTGGGGTCCCTAACCATCCCTTCCCCATGTCTCCAGGCTCTGATCCACCCTTCCATTTTCTCTTTCCCATCTTTCTCTGACTATGCTACTTCCTCTCAAGCCTCCCTGATCCTCAGGGAATCCCAGAAAGGAGCTGGGATGTTTCTTTCTCTTTCCCATATAGTCACTGCACACCTACTGATGGGGTACAGCAGGGGCCTGGAGTCAATCCCAGCTACCCCGAAATTTGGAAGGAACTACCCTCTCTCCTAGAACAGATTGAAGCCATGGGTTATGGTGGAGTACTGTGATGCTGGGGGTAGCAGGCCCACATGAGGAATAAGCTCCTTCTGCCAATCCTGTTTAGCTGTTACCCTTCAGAAAAAAAAACCTGCCTGTGCTGCCTTTGCCTTTTGTTCAATGCCATATGTAAAAAGGAGGAATGAAGCTGTCTAAGCTGAGTTTTAGAAGCAGGAGCCCACAGTCCATATGTAAAACTGCTGCTGGTTTTTCTCTCCCGTGTTCGTGTTACCCGTGTGCGCAGCCGGCAGGATCACCCACTCAGGAGCTCCACAGCACTCGCTGACCAGGCAGCCTAGATTTCACAAGATCGTCCTTTTTTTTCCTTCAGACACACGGGAAAAAAATTATTTTCCATCACTGCCCCCTCCCCTTCTTTTCCCCAACAAGTGAGCATTTACTGTTCCTCAGTGCTATGCATCATTTTTCTGAGCCCGCAGTGCGATTACCTCAGTTGCCATCAGCCTGGCAGGGCTGGGAATTTCCACTCCTGAACAAATGCCCATCTCTGTTTTCCTTTTATAAAAAAGCAAGGCCCTAAAGAGTGTGTAAGCATTTTCCTGTGGCTGTGCACCCTCTTCATAACCCTTCCACTCGAACAAAGTGATTGTCTGAACTGAAATCGTTTCACTGAGATGATTAAATTAGTTCCTACATGTCGGAGATGTACAGAGGTCTTGACATTTATATTTGGGTATTAGAGTCTGACATTCAAATGTATTCCTGTTTGAAAACAGTGTAATTTTAAAAGTAGCATAAAATCCATTAATATAATAGGGAGAGATGGCAATGCTTTAATTTGTGTGGGGCTGTGCAAAATTATCATTTCCAGGGGCTGCAGCAAGGGCAGAGCTCTGCTGGCTGGGCTGGTGTAGGCAGGGGGGATGTGTTTCCCCAGGGCCCCCCAGACACACCAATGCCCCAAATATTACACCATGGAATTCAGGATAAAGTCAACCATGGGCTGCGATGTCTCTAACCACAGTGGAGTTGTTTTGACAGGATACAATCCCCTATTTCTTCCTGCAGCTTGAAGAACACCTGTGGCTGGAATGTCAAACCAACAAGGGGTTATATCTCCAAAAAGGCAAAACAAGCAATTAATCCTGTCCTCAGAGATCCCAGCAAGTGAAAAATGATAACAATTATGCAGGCACTTTGTCCCAAATTCACCCATCACCCCTATAAACAGAAACTGACCTAAGTTCTGTATTATGTGATGGGGATGCTTCGGCTGTGGGTCGCCATTATTTAGGAACCAAATTGCATGTTTTTTAAGTTTTTGGCCCACTAGTACACTTATTTAACAAGTTTATTAAAGAATCCAAATCCCAGTTGTTTATCATGTCTTGGATACCCAAGCAGAGTCTCTTTTTTCTGAAAAAAGAATTTTTAACACAAGCAACATTGCCACTTTTCATTGTTATTTAGAATGAGTGAATGCAAATGACATTATTCAATTTGCAGAAGCAGTTTCATTCATGAGGTGACATTAACATCTGGTACCTAAAGGAAACATTCTTCACCAACTAAAATAAAAAAAGTCTGATTGATAAACTCCTGACAGCAAATCCCCCACTATGCCAGCAGCAAAGCAGCCCAGCAGTTTCATTCTTTTTCACCAAAACAAAATCCTCTGTTGGGATAATCGTGTTTTTCCCAGGATATTCTTCAAATGCAGGATGGGGAAACAGAACTTAAAGGTCTGAGCTGGAGCACGGGTACAGAAATGAGTGTGGCTGTGTTTTTCTGCCATGTGCCTGCACATATTTATTATTCTCATCTGCAATATTGATGACCACGGGCTGGTCTGGCTGCACATGCGTCTTCCTGCTCTTCCCCTGACTTGCGCAGCTGAAAAACACTGGGATTTTTTTAGTGCTGTTTTCTCTTTCAGCAATGAGCAAAATGCCCCGTGTTAATGCTGGTTTGGTTTGCCAAGTGAAAAAGAAAAAAAAATAATAAAACCAATATAGGAATCAGGGCAGGCCACTGCCTTCAAAATCAGTCAGGGTTGAGGGATTGTTCTGCTTGTTAGGAGCAAGTCAGGAGCAGGCGAAGATATCCTAATTTCAGGATTTTATTATGCAGGGGCACCCTCATTTTAAAGCAACAGAATAAAACAGCGTTCAGGATCAAGATCAGGCTTCTAAATAGTGAAATTTGTTCACACAGCTTGGATGGCAGGTATCCCTATTTCGAAAAAACAACTTCTCATTAATGGCTAAAAATGAGCACAATTAGTGTGAATATACATTTGTATACATGGGTGCATGTACATATACATAATACACCCTTATTTATTATGCACACACTGGGGTGTGTGTGTGAGCGTGTGTATGTATGATAAGAATAATGAGATATAACAAAAATGAGGGCACAATTATTCTGATCTTTTGTAACCCAACTCAGCTGGGTAAATTATCATTTTGAGCATTCTGAAAACAGAAAACTAAGCATAGTAGATGATAGGGAGGCATATTTTATAAAAAGAATTAAAGAATAAAATGCACAGAGACAGAATGCCATGTTTTGTTATGTCATTCCCTGCCTGCCTTTCTTCATGAGAGAGATTTCAAATTAAATACAAAGACTCTACTTTTAAATAAACAATGAAAATTGAAAATAAGCTTCCTTGTTAAAATATATATCTGTATTTCCATTTCCTCTCTCTTTTTTTTTTTTTAAGTAATGCAGTGCTGTGCGACTATACCAAAAAAAGAAAATAAATAAATAAATAAATAAATAAAAGGAGGGCATTAGGTATTAGGATTCCAAACGGGATAGTACATCTTTAATGATACATATGATAATTAAAGAATACAATNGCATTAGGTATTAGGATTCCAAACAGGATAGTACATCTTTAATGATACATATGATAATTAAAGAATACAATAAACACAATTAGCATATGTTTTAAACAGTTTATTAGTGAAGCTTACCATAAAATCAGAATATATAGAGCTCCAGGGTTTGTTGGGATAACAGCTTCTAATCCTTAGAGTCATAAAATCCCTGGCTTGGAAGAAATGGGCATCTTTAAAATGATTGAATCAGCAGGCCTCGAGTGAAAACACACAAATTAGCAAACTCCAGCAGTTGGGCACCGCGCGAGGCTGCGACGCTCGGAGGTGAAGTCACCGCTGCCACTGCCCCGGCAGCTCTGATGGAGCTCAGCGGGGATGCGGGGATGCGGTGGACATCGAGGAGATAATGACTTTAACTCCTTCCGGACCAGGGATACCCAAAAACATTTAAAACAATAATGTTAATAATAAATATCAAGAAATTCTACTTTATTTTGCAAGTAGTCATCACGGGGAGAAAGGGAGGATGAATAAGTGATTGGTACGAAGGAGCTGACGGGCTCGCAAGGCGCAGGGGGGTGCTGGGTTTGGGCTGCCCTCCCTCCCTCCTTCCCTCCTTCCCTGCCTCCCTCCCAGCTCCCAGCGCTCCTGCAAGGCAGAGCACAGGGCGACAGCGGGGACAGAGTGGGGTGGCCCCCACCCAGGGGTGCCGGAGAGCTGGGACTCAGGGGAGCCACTGCAGGAATTGCTGTGAGCTTAAAACTTGAATAATTCCGTTCCCCCAGTCTGGACAGGGCTCTGGCCACTCGCACACAGCAGACAAACACTCCTGGCAGTGGCACCTTGTCT
Source organism: Chloropsis cyanopogon (assembly GCA_013400585.1). Classification (NCBI taxonomy): domain Eukaryota; kingdom Metazoa; phylum Chordata; class Aves; order Passeriformes; family Irenidae; genus Chloropsis; species Chloropsis cyanopogon. The sequence continues at coordinate 291,376 of WEZZ01033939.1, forward strand.
CTCCTGCTCTTGCCTTTTTCTCCCTTCCAATGTCCATATTCCCCCTTTATGTCTTCTTTTCTTTCCTTCTGACTTCAGTTGGGTTGGGTTTTTTTCTGCTAATGATTAACATATAAGCTCTTTACCTTCATCTCCCTACTGTAGAGATAATTTCTTCCCTCCTTTGTTACTTGTTTGTTTGTTTGGAGGGGGCGAGGATGAGTTTAATCCTGCAGTTGGGAAATTTCAGGTTTCTTTTGAGCAGCAGGGAAGGCTTTGGATGGCAGTCAGTGTGGGCTGAAAGGAACGAAGCTCTGCAGAATTGTTTTTTTGAAGAAAAGGGGCAAATTGTCAACTTCATAATGACTCTTCATCAGTTGTGATGACTTCCCAGCTCTGCAGCAAAGGAGAGTAGCAGTCAAGCAATATTTGAACACACTCTTATGGGGAAATTGGGGTGTTTGGATCCTGAAATTAGATCTGAAGACAGCCAAACATCTCAATTAAAACAGGAGTTTTGCTCAAATGAAGGCATTTCACGTTTGCTCAGCTCCAGGTCTTACCTGAACCGGCTTTTCCTGCTGCATGGCAGAACTGACGGGCACAGTGCTGCTCTGCATCAGAGAGCTGCCTGCTAATTTGGGAATGCTGAAAACCCTTGGCATGCATGGGCACAGCACATTGCTTTATGTTTATCCCATGCTTGGAATTAATGCTGATATTATTTTCCAAAACTTCTGCCTGGACCTCAAATCCAGGAGGTGGAAGCAGTTTGTGGTAGTAATGCCAATGCACCATGTAAGCCACATTTTGCCCCAGATATTTGTCTGTTTGTCTGGTTTTGCCCCATATAAGTCTAAAGACAAAAGGAACAAGCTGGAGGAGAAATGAAGGTCCAAAAAGATGAAGTGACTTTGCCAAGGTCAAACAGCAGGACGGTGGCGAAGGCAGGAATATAAACATGAATTATATTGTCACTCTGCTAGCAAAAGAGGTTGAAATGCAGCTCATTTTTTTGCTGTAGTTTAGACCCAGCTTGACGTGTTTGACCTCTATTCAGCTGCCCAAGGTCCAGGGAAACAAATATGAAAAATAGGATTTTCTGTCTACTCTAGGGAAAGATATGAAGGTAAACTGAAGTGTGTCATGGGTTAACTCTGCAGCACTGGAGTTTAAGCAAACCAAGGGCTGAGTCAGGGTCTGGTTAACTGGTTTTTCTATTGATTTCATTGGTTTTGAGTTACATTGAAAGAGATAAAGAAATTTGGCCCAGGGGCTGGGGAGGAGGGGAGGGAATGCAGCAGCAGCCGTTTGTTGTGGTGGTGTTTCCCCACTGCCATCCCTGCATTGATCCAGTGCTGGCGGTGCTTGACAGGCTCAGAGCAGTGGCAGCAGGTCCAGCCCCAACACCTGAGTTTTAGCTCCATCTCCACTTTTCAGCAGAGGAATTCAGCATCCTGTGGAGCATTCACAGCAGACTGACAGGGAGGAGCAGAGAAAAAGCCCCTTGGGATTGGGCTCAGCCTATAAAAGCCTCACTTGGGCTCTACACTTGTCCTTACCTGGAGGAAGGTTGTGCAGACCTCCAGCCCTGCCTCCTGCTCCTTCTGGGGAGGATTTCATCAGCTGGGAGGTGTGAGGATGTGTGCAACCCTCTGATCAAGGGCTGTAAAACTACTGGCCCACGAGTCTTGCATGATCTGTGTGCCAGACATGACTGGCATGGAGCTGGTGGCACTGGAGGGACCTGACTCTGCTCCCTTTGGGCCACTTGCCCACCCACATTCCCTGCCGTGGGCACAGAGGCACTGGGGTAACGCTGCCACACTCAGCTCCAGAACATCCTCCAGGAACGGGCAGGAAGAATTAATCTGGAACAAAATCAGAAATAGAATTCAGTGTTGGCTGCCGCCCTCTGCTCTTGCTGTAATAGAGAAAGCCATGACATTTTGTAAAACTTGAGAATTTAAGGAAAATATTTTAAATAAGGATGTGTGCACTGCTCTCTTTATCACCCAGGTGTAAGCACTAACCCACTTTACTTTTCTTAACCACGTGGCACAAGCATTTTTGCATTTTGAATATAAGGTCAATTTAGCATATGCAGAATATTTTCCTGTTCACTTTTCATTTGCATTTTATATTTATTAGTGAGAAACTCAGAAATAGTGGATACTGAATTCAGCTAAAAACCAATTCTACACTGAATATTTAACTGAGACATGACTTTAAACTGTGTTAGTTATTTTTATAGGTATGCTAAAAATAATACCATAGAGTTTATTACCTAACCCATATCACACAGAATTTGACATTTGGATGTTGAGGGCTCATATGTACGTTAAAACAGTGAGAAAATATGCACAGAAAAATTTCAAGGTTTCTGTAAAATAAAAAATAAAACCCCCAGAAATTTATTATGTGCCCCAACTACACTGCAAATTGAAAAATTGACAGTGGTGGGCAGCCTGTACACCAACATTCATCAGCTTGGATCCTCTACACAGGCTCTTAGGATGCTCTATCACAGATTAATGTCTCTCAGCAAAGAACCTGCTATAAAAAAACAAGGCATGCAGCTGATAAAATTAATGAAACAAATCATTGTTGTAAAGCATTTGGTGAGGTGTGAATTTGAAAGCTAGTTCCCTAATATTTGTAAAATAAACAGAAATTAATATCCATTAATAGTATCATAATGATCTTAGCTGAGAATGTTGAACTGTTGCCTGTTTTGTTCTTTTCAACTGCAGCATCTCGCTGCAACTGTTTTTGTGGCTGGGGAATAATCTGCTTGTGTATTCTGTAATGATACAAGAAATAAAACACAATAGGCAGAATAAAATCTGAATTCCCTTCTCAGCAAAGAGTAATTCCACAATCCATATATTTTTGGTAGCTTTCCTATATAAGGTGCAGAGCTTTATTTCCTAGACTATTTTCACTGCCACCTCAGTTTGGGCTCACAGGAGGAAGCAATTTTGCTTCATACAAAAATTTTTACCCCAAATCTTAAAATGGCATTGATCCTGAATTTCTTAATGCCTTGGAGGGTGATGCAGCTGCCACGGTGGCCTCCCCATGAGACAGTCTCTTCTCATGGCCTTTCCCACCAAGGATGATGGGTTTCAGATATTCATATCTCCGCCCAGAGGTACCATCCAAACCAGCTAAAATGTGAAAAATGCAACATTTTCCATGAGAAATAGCTTATTTGTATTCTGCAGATACCACAGTAGCTTGCTGGTGAAACTAGGCACTGTGTGGACTGAAGTTAAGATACTAGTACCTCACAAAGTGAAACCATGGAAAGAAAAAAGGGAATTTGTTAATTTGTTCTCTTAATCCCAGTGACAATATGGCACAGGTTCACATCCCACTAGTTTTTAGATTGTCATTTACCAAAGGCAAACAACGTGGTGCCAGATGGTGCCAAAGGGTGAAGGGACAACGGGGTTCAGCCACCCAGGAGACACGACAGGCCCAGTCCATCCCCTTCTCAGTGCCAATATCACAGAGCAGCAGCTTTACCATGGAGAAGCCTCAGCAGCAAGATGGGAGAGTTTCAGCTTTGGCTTCCATGCTCTCCTCTGCAGTTTGCTCGGTCCCCCAGTGTTTGCACGCCTGCCCACACAGGGAGGGAACATATGTTTTGGATGGGATCCTCTCTTTGAAAATGTGTTTTTGAAGCAAAAACAAATGTTAAACATTCTCTCAGCAAATACCTCCTTTTGAAAGCCTTTCCTCGTCTATCTCATGCAGACATGAGTTAGTGTCTGTCCACCACATCACCATTAATGGTCGTGCAAAGTGTCCAGCAGGTCCACTCCGGAGGGACTGGAATTTATGGGGATAACTGACTTTTCACCCCATTGGCTCAGCAACCTCATTAATTTGTCCTCAATCAAAATATTTCATCCAACCTGAAAAAAAACCCCAACATGTTTCATCTCAATATTTCTCAACCACTTCTATTACTGCTACCAAGATTTTAGACGTCGTTTTGAGATTAAAAAACCTCTGAAACATTTCATTTTGGAAGTGTGGAAGCGAAACTTTTTTTAGTCCCTCTTCCAGCCTGCCACGTTGCCATATTTACCATGGTGCTAACAGTTGTCAGAGATTATCTGGCTGAGTCACAGCTTTTATGGGCTCCACTCCGGTCCTAGAGACGCGAAGCAGCTCCTCTGCAGCCCAAGGTTTATGTTGGCAGAAGTGAGATCAGAATTCGCCCTTCTGTTTACCATTTAGCTGAATCACCCCATCACAGACCAACTGTCATCTGTCACTCCATACTTTTAATGGTACATTGCACTGATGTTGTCTATTTTTTCCCCGTCCCAGCAGCCCTGTCACTCTGGTATGTGCTAATCTCTTCTTCCAGGCTTCTGTTGGATCTCTTAATGACGGTGCCACTGCAATTTAGGGTTTTTCTTTTTTAATAAAAAAAAGAAACAAAACGACAAGGGAGACTTTGGGGAGCTGAAGGCAGAATCAGATTTGCCCTGTAACTCAGGCTGCAGACTAAACAAACCTTGGGCTTTTGGAAGTGCCTCCCAGGATGAGTTTTATCCATCCAGTCCCAGGCATTGCATTATCTGGGGAGCAGAGGAGGGACCCCCCCCGCTCCACCACCAGAGCACGGCTGCAGCTCTCCGACGAAGTTCATAGCAGAGAATTAATTAATTTTAAAATTGCAATCTCTTCCTCATGCCAGGGCCTCTCTGCAGCTCTGTATTCCTACAGCCAATGGACCAGAAATCTTTTCCAAGTGCTTGGCTTCCTTGGGGCCCCAGCAGTGACGGAGCCTGGCTGCTGATTAACCCGGGTGGTGACAAGGGACACGCGTGGCCCCGGCAGGCGCCTCGCGCAGTCTCGCGCCCGCTCCGCGTCCCCTGCAACATGAATCACGTATCCTTTCAGTGTTGTGACAAACAAAACAAGGAGAGAAATGCCTTGCAAAAGGCAGTTTGGCCGTGGGAAGAAATGCCCACCCCAGGCAATAAAAAATATTTCAGTGTATTAAGATTATTCCCTGTTTTTCCCAGAGGTGCGTGTGGGCGTGGAGGGGATTAAAGCTGCAATAATCTTCTGTGAGTTTTACATTTGTGTATGGTTCATTGGTCAGCTAATAATTTTAGCCTGTTATTATTGCTATTTTTGCAAACACGTAGGAGAAGATTCTGAGGCTTTCTTGTGGCCTTTCCAAAATGACCCATATGTGTGTGAAACAAGCAGCACACCAAGCAGTGAATTTAGTGTGTAGTAGCACTTAAACATTGCAGGCACTGCTTGTGAATAGGAGCCCCTTTGGGGGTTTTGTGTGAGCAAAGGTTCTTCTCCCTGCAAAATGCAAGTTAACAAGTCAAAGTTCTGGTGAGTCCAAGTCCAGTGTGCAGATTATTTCACTGCTTTGATTGCTGAATGTCTGCAACATGGAGCTTGCAGAACTTGTAGAGGTCCATCTGGTAAAGGAAATAATACTGTGTCATTGCAAAATATGTTTCTGGGTGTGCATGTATTTCTCTGTGCTCCTTCTTTGTCATGATTCCTTGGTTTAATTCAAATACATGTTTCATTTCTCTCCATATTTCAGGTTTATTGCAGAGTATGAAAATCAGAAAGCTTTTTGTTCACTTCATACATCTCTTCCAACAAAGCCAGACATCCGAACCCGGCACAGACTCCAGAGTGATTATTGTTACACATGATCTATGGAGCAGATAAATTACAGCTTGCTTTTTATAAGGTATATTGAGCCTGCAGGCTTCAGCAGAAACAAAAACAAAACAAAACTCAAAACCTTGGTTTAACTAGTAATTTGAGGAAATATGACAAACCTGACATGGAAGTCACAGAGCAAATAAATATGCACATCCATCATTTTGTAAAATAATGCCTACACTAGAGAGACCTCTGCTTGCTGCAGTCTGCAGTGTAAAATTTCTTCATGGTTTACTGGCCTCAGATCCTGCTACACAGAGAATCAAGTTAGCTATAGTTGAAAGAAACTATTCCGTGTAAGAAAAACAGTGTTGTGCAGTAAAATAGTGCACATATCAATCATGTGAGTGAAAACTAAGTTGGTTTTAGGATCTATTATAATATTCTTGGAAAGTTTAGAGGTGTTTTTATTCACTTGCTAAAATGATTGGAGACTCTTTCCTTTATTGTGAAATAATCTAGTTCCTAAAAATAAAATCACCCAGTGGTTATTGCAGATAGAAAATCCTACTTCATACAAAATACAACAAAAGGCAGTTTCAGAGTCATCTTCTGAGCACAATAGTTTTGTTGGTGCACTGGAAAGGAATAACACACACAATTCACCCTTCAGGAACTGGCTTTTGGTACCAACTCTTTTTTTGTAGCTTACCAATAGTTGGAAGGTTTTTTGTGAAACTAAAGAACATCATCAGTGCCCTTTGCATGAGATCTGCCTGTCAAACTGTCCCCTCCCTGCAGATTCAGGAGCTGCAGTTATCCCTGAGCTGGAGTTCAGAACACAGCAAAAAGTACCTGCTCAAAGAGGAGGCTGTAGTTTGGGCACTGATGGGGATGTCGCCTTTGACACCTGGAGGAGGGTTTTACTCAGAGTTTAGGGATTAAATCCAACAATTTATGTCAAACTGCTTCTGGATAAAGCTCAAAACAGAGCCAAAATACTCCACTCCTAAAGAAGTGTCTTTGTCAAGGCCACAACTCTTTTCATGCTCCATTCCTGCTCCAGCATGTCCTTGGAGTTTTTTCCATTTCCAGGGATGCTTCTTGAAGAGGCAGGATGGAGAGGAGCCAGGTCACCACCACACATAACCATGCAAAATGCACAACACCCACAGCCCAGAGAAGGAGATGCTGCCCCACACGAAGATGTGGGTCTGGGGCCTCCCAGATATCACAAGACCTGGATCTCCAGGCCCTGTGCTCTGTCTCCACTTTCAGAGAAATTCCAGTACCTGGAAGAGAGTGGAAGAGCCTTTGTGTGCAAGTTCCCAATGGGTCAGATGTACAAACAACAAATTGAGTGGCTCGGCCACACCAGAACTGCTGTAAATCTGAGGATACACAGAATTACTGCTGCAGGTATCAGAGAGCTCTAACACCAAAGCTGGAGTGCCAAAAAGGGAAGATCAATAGATCCAATCCTGATCTCCCAATAGATCTGCAGGAAGGTGTCTAAACTGGTCCAGGAATCTGCATCTTCCACCCTTAACCACAAGATTGTCCTGGATGCACAGCAAAGACAGTGGTCAGAAAAATAAGCCTAAGTTTGACCTCTACAGCAGCTGTTTTAGTGTGATCTTGTGGGTTTTGGTACCTATTTATGACCCTGTGTTGGTCTGATCCTGCAGTTCTTGGCCAGGCAAAACTTTACCTGGATCATAGTTTGTATGAAGGGCCCATCATTACTTCACTGTGTCTTCCAAGCTGCACCTTGCAGTTTAAAAGCCAAGTGCACATTCATTACTCCTAGCACTGCAAAGCCAAAATGACTGGTTTGTGCTTCATCCATAAAATTGCCAGCTAAGTATTCATTCTGGAACCATTACTCCAGGTGTTTGTCAAGGAAGATGTGCAAAGCAGCCAGAACATGTTTAGCATTTCATGTACCAGGCTGAGCTGCAGGAGTGACAGGTTGAAAAATCTTGTTTGGACTCATAGACTGAAACTGTTTAATATAGAAGTCACTGGTGGACTATAAATATGGAAAGCCAGTGGACCACATTTTTATAGAATCCCCATTCTGCATGTCTTTAAACATATTGAAACTTCAGAGAAGATGTAGAAGTTAAACTCACCGATTTTTCCTTCAAACATCTGCAGTTCTTCAATGGGGGAACCTTCAGAAGCTCAAATGCCTGCACAAAATACACTTTATTTGAATGTGCACTTAGATTAACTGATCCCACAAAAGCCAACTCTGTTCATTTAGGCCAGGAATTACCCAATTTGCTCACATAATCTCAGCAATTACATGTTCATCTTTTTTTAAATATCAGACCTATGGTGTGATTTACGGGGTATGTGATCTTTTAACTTAACCTCAAAGATATTAATCTTTATTAAAGGGTATGAGAGGCAAAGAGGGGGAAGAGAAGTTGGTGACAGATACTCTGACAGCGAGGAAGAGTCATTTATAAAGTGAACATCAGTAAACATTAGGAGTGACATATTGATATCAGCAGCCAGGAAATGGCTGGCCGAGCTAGGATGAGGCATTACACCTTAAATTGTGGCAACCATATTTTTTTCCCAAGGTTGATCTTTTATATTTTTTAAAGAGAAATTTACTATTATGCCTCCTGCTTCCCCTATGGAAAAAATGCCAGAAATCTGACTGAGATTTACTTAAAGTGACAGCAATGCCCCATTTTGTCCAAGAAAAATGATTACTAAATGTCACGTCTATCTACTCTCATGTGGATCACTTATTTGACATGTTCATGTCTCAGCTTCATAGCAGTCTGCAGCATGTTTCCTGGTGCTCTGAAGCAGTCTGAAATCTTTGTGGTGAAAACCGGAGCTGGCCAAAGGCAGTTCATTAAAATAAATAAATAATGCAGTTGGGATTCGCTGCTCTCCATTCCAAGGGTGTCAGGCCAGGAAAAGGCATAAAAAGCCCTCACAAAACCAGACTAAGAGCGTATGCTTCTGGTCAGGCTGCCAGAAAGCCACGCTGGTGGAATGCTCTTGCCATCTCAGCTGAAGTAGAACCACAGCAAAAGGCAAACATTGGTGTTTAAGTACACCAGAAAATAACCTTGTATCGTTTTATTTATGTTTTAGGAAATCTGGGAAATGGCACTCTCAGAACCAGGGCAGAGTGCGGATTCTTGCATTTTGCTGCAGGACCCCACTTTGCTGAATTCCTGGAGGGGGAGATGCAAAGCCCAGCTGGTGTGAGGGAAGCATCAGCATGAGCTCCTGAGGTGGGGAGTCCATTTAAATCCCCTTTGCTGAGCCTCAGATGTGACCCAAGCAAAGCAAAATGGAAAGCAAGGCAGAAATGCTTTTTGCACAAAATGGAACAGTAGTCATGAATAATTAATGGTTCCTACCTTCTTTGCCATTTTAGCTTGTCTTTCTTAGTACTTATTGCCTCCCAGTCCAGAAATGTGCCTGTGGATTAATTCATGCATGTTTTGCAGCAGCAAGTCAAGAATTAAGGTGTGTGCTGGAGATGCAACCTCCCACCTGACCCAGCCTGATTCAGCAGCCTCCAAGCCAGAGCCAGGGAATGCTCTTGCACTTGTGACAACTCTGGGAACCTCCCAGCCAAGGCCAAGGGCTCTTTTTCCCATCCTCTTCTAAAAATTTCTACCAGTCCTGTCTAAATACAGAAGTTAATAATCGCAGAAAGGGCTTAAGATCTGAATGCAAGGCCATAAATATGTGTCATGAGAAGGACACACCTTTGGTTTGCTCCAGCATCAGAGTTTAACAGATTGCCATATATTTCTTCATTTTGAGGTGCAAATACTACAGTCATGAAATATAGAGAGAATGTTTAGTCCTGGCTTATCCTGTTGACTGCCCTGTACTATCAGTGCAGTCATACCCTCAGTCAAGTGTGTTTCATCAGCCAGTCTAAGGGAGGTTCTGTAAAATCCCAAGTTTTTTTCTCTCAGACTTTCCCTTTGATGCCCAGCTGCCAGCTCCCATGTGGGCACTCACCTCACTCACTCACAGTTTAGCTCCCAGAAAACCTGCAGGAGCAGCAAAACCAGCTCAAAATGCACCCTGTGTAATAAGCAGGGTTTTTTTTTCCTTAGTGTATGGTGGAAGATTAAAGCCATTCTAAATGAAAGTAGAGTGTGTAACAGGATACAAGATTTCTAAATAGGTGGCACATGTCAGCAGGCATTACAAGAGTGTCTTTAGGTGAGCCTTTGATATCGACTGCTGAATAGTTCAGTCAGAGAGATGCGACCAAGCGAGAGTTTCACTGCCTTGATTTGTTTTCCAGCTAAAATAAATCTGAATAGAATAGACTTAAATTACCTGTGATTTTTCTGTCTTTAAAAGGACACATAAAAGCTCACGAGATCACTGCGCTCCCTGGGAAAAAAAAAAGAAAAGGGGGAATGGGAAAAAGAAACCAGGAAAACCATGAAAGATTCATTTTAATGGAATCCAGGTTTAGCTGTTTCATATTTAATAATGTTTAATATTTCATTTACTACTGGGGACTCACCTTTTTCAGAAGAATGTAAGATTCAAGGCACTATTGTGCATTAAGATTTTATGTCTGACTGTAGCAATATTATAAGGGTTGGCATTGGAGCTGCTCAAAGCCTTATGCAGAAAGCCTGGAAGCAACAAGGTTTCTTTCTTTTTTCCTACAGCCAAAATAGGAGCTGAAGCCCCAGAAAGTGGTGGGGTAGAGCTGTGAATCCTAGCAACAGGCGGGGAAAGAACTGTACATTTCTTCACGTCCTCCAAGTGTTGGTGCCTTCTGGTACATCATTGACAGGAAGAGACAGAGACCATGGAAAGGCCCTCCTTGCTGATGCAACAAGAAAGGGCACATTTTTTCCAGTGGGATGGGTGAGTTATTGCAGTTTTGGGGGGAAAAACAAGCAAAGCAACACCCCACAGTTCATACTGTTGTTGCTGTTGCACTTTCCTTCATCACAAGTCACTGCCTTTTGGTGCAGGGTTTTTTTTCAAATTTCTGCTCTCTTAGTCTTTTTTTAAGCCCTTCTCAGTGATAATGTGGGCTTTTCTTTTTAAGTGAATTATGAAAATTTGCACTCAAAAGTGTGAGCATAGGGTTCTGCCAGAAAAATCCATCATTCTGTGGCCTGAAATGAAATCATGGGTGATAAAAGCTACCACCCATGTTCGGCAGAAAGGGAAATGAAACCAGAGCACTTTTCCTGGAAGAAGAAGCTCCTGTTAAATATGCAGCAGTCTTGTCTTGCCAATATTAAACTAGCTTTTCTTCCTAGAGAGCCTATCAATACAGTTTGACCTCTTTCTGTGGATGTTCTTCAGAGCCAGAAGCACTCAAATAATCTGAAACAGTGGCCCAGTACCATCCTGGGAAGGTGGGATTCAGTCAAAGAAAAAGTCACAGAGCCTGGGACAAAGAGCATTCCAGACTCCTTGGTCCCATCACTGTGTTCAGAAATGCACCATTTCCCAGCTGATGCCAGTTTGTCCAGGTTTGCCGCCAATTTTGCTCTTGGGAGAAGCTTGCAGACTCTTAGGAGCTTTGCCTGGATGTGAACTGTGGGAAGAGGGGCGTGGAGAAGAGCTGGGATTGTGTAACATGGCCTGCTGCTTCTGTTAGAAGAATAAATTTGTGGAAAGTAGCACCAGTGGGTTGTTGCCTTGGACTGGACCAGTTGTTGCAAAGCTGAGGCACAGCCTCAGACAGAAGGTTGCAGCAGAAGAGAAGGATTTGGCTCCCAGCTCCCACCAAAGCTGAAGAAGGGTCCTACAAGCACTTCTGCCTTTTGGGACATGCTCAAAATTCACTCCATTCCTGGAGCAGCTCCCTTCAAAATTTTCTAAAAAGATTTCTTGCCAGGAAAGGGGAAGTGTTTTTGGTTTTTTTATTAGGGGGTTTTTTGCTCGCAATTTCAGTCTCAGACCTCATTGAAGGGCTCTGGCATTTGCATAACTTCCCACGGAAACTGAATCAATGTTTGACATCATGGAACAGAATTTCAGGCGTGATTTAGCATTAGTAAGCCACCAGTCATCAGCACACTGTCATTCCCCTATAGCTGACATCTTAATAGAGTCAGCCTCATGCACACACATGTTCACCAGCAGCAAATTCTTCTGCTCTGGCCACGCAGGAGCTTTTCTTTTAACATGGGCTTGCACATATGAACGTCCAAAAGACACTGGTCCAATATGATCAATTTTCAGGGCTCCAAATGCATTTTCCCTTTAGGTAAGAAGGCAATTTTAAGTCCTCTTAAATAATTGAAGATACTCCTGATACAATCAAAAGTCAAGCTCCCCAAGATGAAAATGTCTGGATGATGAATAAGTTAATGGAACTAAAATCCCAGTCGTGGCTGATTAGGGGACCAGGAGAGTTTATCAGAGATGGGAATGTACAAGTCCAGTCACAGCCTGACCTTGTAACGAATGAGAGCTGAAAAGCAATTAATTGAGAAATTATCAGGGAAAAGCGAAGTTGTATGGTTGGTTAGCTAAAGCAATATGTCAATGGGCCAGGGATTGATTTGCCTGGAATACCTCAAGGTCTCTGTTCTGATGATTCAGGACTTGAAGGAACTGGCCTGAGCCAAGCAATAAAAATAAAACAGGGTCAGGAGAGGTAGTAATCAGTCAGCACTGGGGATCATGTATTATTTAGCTGGTAGTTAAGGGAAATTATCAAACAAGAGCAGACTTTAAACCCAAGTTTTTTTCCCTGTGGGAGGGGAAATGAAGGGAGGGAAAAGAAAATGTTCCTTTGCACCAATGCTCACTGTCCTCAGCTCAAACACGGAGCCTGGGAGCAGGGTCCAGGGAGCAAGAGGTGCCAGGGTTGAATGCTCACAGGGAGGGATGATCAGTCCTGACAGTGGGCAGCATTTATTGCTGAGCTATCTCCTTCCTTCCTGCTGCCAACAGGCTGCACAGGACCTCTGCTCCCACCTCCAGCAGACACCTGGACCTGTCCCAGGCCACCAAACTAACAGTGACCTTCTGCCCACTCAAACCTTGATTATCTCAGCTCATCCACTCATCAGCTTCCCACATCCTACACGTTTGGGAAACCCTTGGTGGGACCACACCTTGTGCACGTTGATCTGAGCTGCAAAACGTGTCTGCAAACACAGTTCTGCTCCTTCAAAGATGAATTTAAAACACCTTGAGTGAGACTTTAGTATCCTCTAGCTCAGGAGAGCAGCAAAGCAAATGAAAACAGCAAACCAAATGATATATAAAGTCTTCTAGAAAGATCAGTGGGTTGGGTGAGAAGAGCTGTGTCTTGTCTTGTGACAATTCACTAAATAGCACTAAACTCTGTCTCTCCCTTGCGGAAGAAAGAAGAAAACTAACACTGAACCAGCCAGTGTTTCGTGGCAGGATCAGGGCCTCAGACAACACAAACTGTTCCTTTTTGGGATCAAGATCCTGAGGTGCTGCAGAAATTTTTTTGTTGGGAAACTGCAGCTAGCTTTCCCATCAGGACAACACGTCAAGTTCTGGGGTTTTTTTTATAGAAAGGCTTTCTAAATACTTCAGATTTGATATTGTGTCTTTTTTTGTCATGTCCCCCACTAAGCAAAATTAGAGCAAAGTTATGAGTTTAGCTTGTTTCATTTCAATACATAATGAATACAAGGAACTCCAGTATTTCACTGCAAATAGCCATTGCTGATGCAAAACCAGCTTTCTAGAAGGAAATTCCAACAGCAACTGTGAGGTAAAGGAACAGCTTTATCCCACTGCCTATGGACATATCTGAACACATTTCTGGGACTCACAGCATGTCACGCTCCATGTAATGCATTTTCCATTTGTCCTGACCTGAGAGCTTTGCATTCAAGGAGCAGATCCCCCAGGTGAATTCATCAGGGGAAATAATAACCAGTGCACAAGCTTGGGCTGCTGGGCCAGCAGATCCATCCTGCAGCTGTCAAGTGTGCTGAAATTCAGGGTGGCACAAATGCAGCCTCCTTCAATTAAGGACCAAAAGGACACAGCAGTATTTTCCCAGTCTATTTTATTGAAATGCGAGAGAAAGGATTCTTTTTGGGGATTGCATCACTCCTCTCCTCTGAGAGTCTCAGTCTCAGTACAGCATTGGGAGTTTAGGAGGTGGGGGTGGAGGTGCTGGAATATCCCAGCACTAATCACCTATTATCACCTTATGATAATTGTCAAAGCTGATTCCAAATAAATCCTCTTTGGAGCAGGACCTTGGCTGGCGCTCTGCTCTGCAAAGTGCACGAGGTTCTGCTTGTGCAAACACAACCACCCCCAGCAAAACCAGTGGAATCCCAAATGTGACCTCAGGCTGCATGAAGCAGTTAGCTGGGTATGATCACTGGGATGGAATGAAGTCATTTTGTTCTGCTAGGAATCAGGAGATCTTTTTCTTGAGCATCCTGCTCCACAAAAGATGTGCTGGACTGCACTCTGATCTCACATAGCTGGGGGAAATTCAGAGATTTGGCCTCTTTATTTTCTTTACTGCTTTCAATGGCAGTCAAAGACTTTCAGTACAAAGGCTGTGCTGCTTTAAGGTTGTGACAACGTGGAAGGGCAGGAAAATGCCCAGTCTGGAGTCTGACACAGTTTCCATTGTAAATTACACGAAGAAAGCCCAGCAAAGGCATGAAGCAGTTCACACCAGCAGTACTTTTGTGTAGTAGTGCTGGTGTGAACTTTTGTGTGCCTGAGCCCACCCAGGAAGGGGGAGATGGTCAGGTACCACTGACCCACACCCAGGGCTCCAAAGGAGTGTGATGTGTTCCCAGCTCTCCCACACATTTCTCACACAGGTTCAGCCCCTCTTTTCCCTCCATGTCTTGCCAAATGTAGAATCATCCTATTTTCATTCCTAGCACCTCTCAAAGCCCTGATGATGGGTGGGATCACAGTCCCAGGCACCACTGCAGTGGGATGTCTGGGAGCACTGGTGTGTGTATTTGCTCCCCATAACTGCAACATCAAATTAATTTATGCTTGTGATTCTCTGGGGAGAAGGAAGTCATCCAAGCAGGTAGGCTCTGGGAGTCTAGGCTTTAAAATATTGGGTACTGGCCTCAAAAAGAGCTTAGTATGAGAGACAGGCTTAGTTACACCTCTACATCCCAGATTTGGGCTGGTTGCTGTTGTTGCAAAGGGTTAACAGAATCTGCAAAACATTTCTAGGATGAAGTGCTGAGATTTAGTGTACTGAATTAATTCTTAAATTAGAACAGGGGATTTACACATGATTTCTAAGGGAAATTATCTTCTGGGTAAAATTAATACAGGAGATGTTTCAACATCTGGGATGGCATTATTATGAGCAATGATTACCCAGACATTGCCAAAAGAAAGAGATCACAGTAAACTCTTTCTTTTCCCAAGCAAAGTAAGCTCCTCACCCTGAAGGGAGGAGAATATTTGCAGAGCCTTGGCTTATTTGGAAATGCACAGGAGGATTCTACATGAGGAAAAGGCTGCGTGCTTTGCTGATGGATGGCTGGGAAACAGAACTGCAGACAGGGAAGGTTCTCTGCAGGTGGGCTCTGGGCACCCGCTCTGAGCTCCTCATCAAAAACAGGAGCTTAATGCAGTGCTACAGCTGTCCAGGTGCTTAATGTTGGGAGGTTAAAGAGGAAACACACTGGCAGATGTGACCTGGAAAACCTCCAAAAGGGAGGTTGGTCCTTCCGCTCCTCACCGAGACCACAAAACTCATCCAAACGCCTCATCTTCCTCCAGCCTTCAGAGGGATGGCTTTTCCCTGGCGAAATTTTAAATAGAGCAGAGAGTAAAGCCAAAGCAAGACCTGCATCAAAACAATCACACCCCAGGAGGAGCTCATAAATATTTATTTTCCTTCGGTGTGTTTCATTTTGTCAGGAAAAGAGGAGGGCGCTTGAGTGGGAAAAGGAGACCAGTGGCACAGTGCTCCTTTCACAGGGAAAAACACCAATGTTTAATTTAAAAGGGCATAAATATAAAAGAAATGCCTCTTTACTCTCGTGTTAGTAGCTGGCTATTAAATTACATCACAAGTGCTACGTGTGGGACCAGGCGAGTGCGTGGTTATTTCTGTCTCCTAAACCGGAGTGCAAGGCTCAGCGTAATTACTTTGGATCCAAGTGTAATTACCAACTGATCTGCAGGAACATACACAGCAGTGCCATCCATTCCAGGCAGCATTAGAGCCTGATGATAACACGGCATCATTAACACGGCTTAGCACTTCCCTCCGTGGCTGCAGGCCACGCTTTCCCTGGGAAAGGGCTCCCGGTCGGGGCCGGGATGGCTCGGGAGCCACCTGAGATGCTGCCCCCGCCTGCGCAGGGGCTGGGAGCAAATCAGTGCAGGCAGAGGCAAACATGATACCATAATCACGGGAAATTAGGTTTTTCTCAAGGTTTTTTCAAGATGGATCCCCTTGTTTTGGTGTTTCCGCCCCTGTTTTTTCCCCGAAGTCCATGATGAGAAGGAGAGTGCTGAGTCCCCCTGCGGTCACCACCTTTTTGTTTGGCTTTCTTCTGTTTTATTCTGCTTTACTGCGACAGCGTCATGCTCAGATTTTGGAATATTTTCTCTAGAGTTCACACCTCATCTGTCTCCTTTTGGAAGACAGTAGGTATAAGGATTTTCTTTTCTTTATCCTTTAACTTTTTTTTTTTTTTCCCTATGTCTGAAAGCATCACAGTAAACAACCTATTTATTCTGATGGTCTTGGAAGCTTTCTCTACACCTCCAAGAAGGTCAGAGAAATGATTCAGAAAGAGAAAAGGAGAGAAAAAAAATCCTCCTTTCTTTTCGTAATTGTCTGTTTTGTTACCACACCTTCTTAGTGTTATGGTGTTGCAAAGACAATGCAATAGACCAGTGTAGAAATGAAGATGCACTAAAGAAAAATAAAAGGAATTTATTTTTTCAACTTGGTGCTTTCAGGTGCTTTGTGTCCATTCTAACTCATAAACACAAACAAATGAAAAGATGATAAAACATAAATAGACATAATTTCCTGTAAGAAGTACAGAATCTAGGATTATGCAAATAAGCAAGAAAATATCTCCCAGCTCCTGTGGGTAGCAATGTCTCTGCTCCCGGCTCAGGGTCAGTGATGGTAAAGTGAGATTGACAGGGTAACTAACCCCTGAAGGAGGTTTTCCATTTTGGTCAGTGCTGCTAAGCCATGCTTGCTGCTTTGAATGAGCTCAGCTGCACAGAGAGATCTTATTTTTTCCCTGAATCTGCTTATGTGTTGGTTTTATCTGAGCAGCTCTGCAGATGTCAGTGAGACACATTTTGTTTTGAGTTACATCAGCGTGAATCACAACTGATCCAGTGAACTCAGAGCTACCCTCTTTGCAGTGAGAGCTGTGACACCAAGAGTTTGGTGCCACAGTATTGTGACAGCTTAAAGCCCCTCCATGAGGAAACAAAGTCAGGCTCAGCACTGGCCTGGAACACATTACAAAGCATGTTTGTTATTGCACAGAAGACAGCATTTGCCTTGGCTGTGAACAAGAAACCCAGATCTATAACAGCTAAGATTTCATCTCCACCATTTATCCAATGAGCTTCCCAATCCTCCTGCACAGATACCCTGCTGCTAACATAGCAGTCAAGATCAGAGCACTTAATCAATCACTCACTGAGGACAAATATGTGTAATCTAAATTAGAACAAACCCAGGCATATTTTATATGACAGCCGTACAGATTTTTAAGAAAAAGCATTGGCAAGAAAATTGCATGAGAACAAAATTGTTTTGTGTTTATGCTTAAAGTGGAAGATATCCTAAAAGCTTCTGTGGCATTAGGTAGCCTTGAATATACAGGGGCAAAATTCTGCTTTCACTGCTTTCACTCCCACATTTTCATCAATAAAGCAGGGATGCATTTGGTCCCTCTGGCTCTGAAGCAGAAATCCTGCTGCAGACCTCAGTATGATGTAGAGTCCTTCTTAAAAACCTTTCATATTTTATGATCACTGTCGATTCTCTTATGATCAGTGTTGGTTCAAGCTTTCATGAATCAAAAATCAGCTCATGGAACGCATCTTAGAGCAACCTATTTGTCTGCAGGTAGCAAAGGAAAGTGGTACTTTGAAGAATAAACCCCTCTGCCTTCAGAACGAAGCTCAGGCTGCACAGGAGGCTGAAGCAACTTACAGATTCTATTCAGGCTCCTCTCTGGGCATGCTGGGTGACCTTGTGTTCTCCCATTTTCCTCTGGGGGAGATATTATTTATCCCTGATAATAAAACACAGGATTCTTCAACTGCTACTCATAGTTTAATCTATTGTGTCAACTTACACAAGCTCCCTTGGAAAAAAAGAAAGATCAGAGACAGTAAAAGGAGTAAAAAATGAAGCAACTTTAACTGAAGTCATGCAACTTTCATCTGAGGTCAGGCCCACGTTGCCCTGACTCTGTAGGGTGGGATCTCCAGAGAGGAGCATCCCAGAGATGGAATGGGTGGCAGCTCTTGCACAGCCCACAGTGCCCATCAGGCCTGGAGACCTTTCAGCTTTGGGTACAAACCTAGCAAGCAGCAGGAAGGCTGAGCCCAACCTCTAACAGAGCAGTCAGCACTGCTTCCTGAAAGGAGGAATTCTGAAAAACTGCTGGAAGTATCTGTGCAAACATCCCCTCTCCATGCACCTCTGCAGATCAGGCTCTGAAGAGTCCCTCTGTTGAAGTTCTGTCTCTGCTTTTCCAGAAGGAGAAACAGTCCTACAAAAGTTCACATATCACCAAACATCCCATGGAGACTGAATTTCAGTTTATTGCCCTGTCTTGGTACTTTCAAATATCTATTTCAGTTCCTGCATGAAAGCAGGTCTGATCCAGAGTGCAGCAGGACTCATTTGCTCTCCTCTGACTTTGTTTTGGAGGGACCTCTGAGATTTTCCAGGGACAACTGTCAAGTTCTTCTCCCAGTCAGCTTGCTGAGGTGAGGCATTGCCATCAGCACAGTTGGCATGGACAGGTTTGATCAAATTTGTTAGGGAGATGTTGGTAAAAGCAATGACCTAATATTGCAATTAAAGGCAATGGTGAACACCTACTCCCAGAAAAGTCTGGGGAGAGCAATACAGAGGACTTTGGAAAACTTTCTCTTGAGTGTGCAAGCAGGGATTAGTATGCCTACTTGCTTAATTTTGCACCCAGAGGTCAATTATGGATTTTACTTGGATCTCTCAGCTTCAAAGATCAGATCTGAATATGAAGCTTCTTTCTGCTTAAGGACAAGACAGAGACTCTGCAGGTACCAGCGACCTGGAAGCAGGATTCCCACTTTCCACCATCCATACAATTTCCAGAAATCACTTTCCATTGCATTTTGAACTCAGATGCTCAGTTAATTCCCCCACAGATCCCAGTATGGCCTGGCTTTTTTTTTTTTTAACTTAATTTTTTTAACTTCCCAAGTTTTGACTCAGTCACTTGCCTGGGAGGCTGCTGTGTGAAGGTGCATGAGGATGGACTGGAGCATCTAAATGGAGGCCCCCAAACAGGAGCATTTTTCCCTTAATCTTCCCACACCACTGGGAATAATAATTCCTCGCAGGGCTGTTGCACAGCTTGATTCATTAAGGCTTATGAAGTGCTTTTAGCTCCAGCACTGAAAGGCTCTGAGCAAGTTATTTTGGACTGCTCAGGTGTTAGGAGGAGAGGCATTGCAGAAGGAATACAAATAAATCACGAGAAACTGCCCCTTCCTTCCATGCATCCCCTGCCCCGCGCTGTTCTCCATCACTGTTGGTGTCAAACAGTTAATTTACAAGCCCAGCACTTTACAAAGCCCCTGGAGCATCAATTGTCCCTTTCTCATGCAACATCAGCTCCTCAAAACAGCCAGCTGAGTCTCCGGGGTCAGCCTGCTCCTGCCCTTCCGAAGGCAACTTCAGCCGTTCTCCGGATGCGCCTGGCTATTTATTTTTGGGCAAGTCAAATCCAGCAGCACCCCCCTGCAGCAGGATGCGCTGGAGTAAGCCCGGGGTGCGGGTGAAATGTGCCATGAGCTTGGCCCAGGAGGGAACTCTGGTTTGGGGAAGGTGACCCAGATCTCCCGCCCAGCCCATCACCCATGAGAGCATCCCCAGGCAGCGCAGGGAGCGCTCAGCCCGGCGGGACAAAGCGGCAGAGCCACGGGCAAAGGAACAGGCTGGCGGCTGGGGAAGGGGAAGGCGGTGGATCTTTCACATGGCTTTTCTTCCCCCTCCCTCTCTCCCTCACCCGGCCTCCCTCCCCTCCTCCAGTCTGTTGCACGGGAGCTGCCGGCCATGCTGTTCCAGTTCAGGGGCTCCTGCAACAGAAAAGATCAGCTGTTGGAGAACCCATGGAAAGCCCTGGGGGAGAGCCATGGCCGCAAGGTAATCAGCAGGCAAAGTTATTACCATTATGCTGCTAATTAATTCCCAGCTCATTACGTTTCCTGTGGCTAATTTGTACTCGCCGCTGATTTGATTAAACTCATCTCTATGCTAATAAATGTGTTTTCCATTTGTTTTAGCGACTGTAGGAAGAGAGCCCGGTATTTACATATTTTGACGTTTATCAAATAAAACGCGGCGCCTGAATTAATTCTGCTCTGATTTATAAGTGGAGGGGGGAGGACGGGGAGCGAGGGGATGCTGAGGGTCAGGCGTGCATCACGTGTGCGTGGCAGAGTGAGCTGGGGGGCTCTGGCGCTCCTCACATCCCATCCTCCCGGCCCCATCCTGCCCAGGGATGCTCCTGCAGGGCGGCCCCCACCTGCTCAGCCTCCCCCCTGCCATTTATTTCTCCTTCCCAGCTAAGTTTGGGATGCGGGGCTTTGATTTGTAGGCACATCTCATGGTTCAGCGACACCTCATCAGGTGGATTTCTCTTTGTCTTTCAGAAATTGCTCTAAATGAAGATTAGGTTTACACTGCAGCACCTCATTATAAGCAGTGACTGTGTTTCCCAGTCCTGTTCATCAGGACTTGCTACAGTAATATCAGACAGCTTGAATTTCTAATCGGGGGGAGGAACAGACACCTTGCCATGCACACAGATTTATTTTAGGGATATGTTTTACCCTCTCTACTTCAGTAACTAACAGGGCAGAAAGCTGCCCTCCAGCGTCTGCCTTTTAACCCAAGACTAACTCTTAAGGGCAGATCTTCAGCAAGTGAAACTCTGCTCAAAACACTGCTCCTGTTTCCTGCAGTTAACAGCTGCAATGTCAATGTTCTCTTCATTTGGGGTAAATCCTAACAGAAAAACAGACTGAGAGTGTAAATCAGTGGGATTTGTGAACTAACATCACTAATGGTTTGTGAAATCCAGCCTTTCCTTGTCCCAGGGAAACTGGCAGTGGTCACCAAGCACATCCCCTCTCTCCACGTGTGTTCATACCTGTCATCTTCTGTTGGTGCAGGGACATCTGTGTCACACGGGATGGAGGCCAGAGCCTTGCAGGGAGCATGGACTGGGGAGGGCTGAGATGGGAGCAAGGCAGGGAAAGGTTCCTCTCCTGGGGCTGGAAAAGGCACAGTGGCTCAACAGGGATGCCAGGTAATCCAGGGAGATCTAACCCATCCCAGTCCTGCTCGGTTTTGTCTGGAAAATTGGCTCAACCCAAGAGGGATTTTTTTCCCCTCTGCATGCTCACTTCGGCTGGATTCTCTGTTTTCCCTCCCAGGTTCTTGCAGGTCACACCAGTGGCCCCAGGGCAGCCCACAGCTTTCTCTCACACTCCCAGGAACAGTTCCCCAGTAAAGAGGAGCCCCAACAACGCCACTTCTCACTCTGGCGGTGAGACACCTTCCTCCGCCGCTGCTTCACCCCAGGCGATCTGAAACAGCTTCATTGCTTAAATAACAATTAACAGCCCTGTCTTTTGGGAGTGCTTCTGGAGCGCTGCGCATCCCCTGCTCCGGAGCCTGCGCGCTCCTGCTGCGTCACCCTGTGGAACTGCGGGCATCCCCCGCTCCTGCCCCATCCTGCTGCATCCAAGGGTGGCGATGGCTGCAGCGAGCTGCCAGCCCACCCCCGGCTGGTGCCTCCTCTCCTCTGGCACTCGCTCCAAGGCCGCATAGACCCTCCTGTGATGCTGCTTGGGATGCACAGGATGAGGGTGTTCCACTGGCAGGTCCCCCACAGGGCTGATCCAGGGCAGCTGCCAGAGCATGGCAGGAGGTCCCTGGGCTGTTTTTAAAACAGGTCCCCCGAGAGGAGCTGGCAGAGCCCTGCCTGGCTCCCTGCTCAGCTCCAGGGGTGCGCCCGAGCCATGGGGGCTGCCGGACCGGGAGCACAGCCCTGGCCAGGCACCCAGAGTGCCAGCAGCTCTGCAGCATTGTCTCAGCCTCTCTAGAACAACCAGCTCAGCCATGCAGCCGTGGATTGCTGGACGTTTCTCTTCCTACAAAACCTTTTAAGCTTTTGCAAAAGCGGGAAGTATTACGGACAAAAAACCCGCCTTGTTTCGCATTAACAGCCTTTGCTTTTCCTGGCGAAGGTGGGACAATAGCCACACGCTGCATGGTATCAGTGTCACAAAGAACAGAACCAAAAGGCTTCAGCTCAGGACAAATAAAAGTAACATTGATTCCTTTTTATTTTTCTTTTTTTTTTTTTTTTTTTTCCAGCTGGTATCAATACATTAAACAACCACGCTGGAAAAGTGAAATTGATTCAAGGCCTTCAGTGCTCCCTGCCAAAAAAGCCTCCTGCAAGGATCTATTCTGTATTGAATTACAGTCTGGAAAAGTTCAATAGGTTATTGTACAAACAGAGAGCAAAAGCCCGTCAACAATGGAGCCAAAGTGATTGTGAAGCTTCTTTGTGCTTGCCAGCCCCGCGCCCCTCACGAGCTCGGATGTTAAATCAGTTTAATTAAAATGGTGGGCTTCAAATGCCTCGCATTTTTTTAGTGCGTGTCCCTGTGTAAAGACATGTAGGCTGAGGTTTAAAGCTGCCTGCCTGCACTGACAGCCCCTCCATCCCTTTCTTGGTCCTAAATGCAGCGGGTTTTTACAGCTGCTGAGCACTTTGGGCAGCTGCTGGCGCTGAGTAGGATCATCAGCCCCATCCAGAGCAGCTCTGGGTCTGAGCAGCACCTTCAGCCTCAGCCCCAAGCTGGGTGTGTTCCCCTTTGCAGGCTGGAGCTGTGCTTTGGGGCTCTCTCAGTTGTGGGACCCTCCAGCCCCAATGCCCTCCCCAGAGGGACCAGGTGCTCCCCAGAAAGCAGCAGGGTGAGGTCCCTGATGCTGCAGCAGGTTTGTCATAGGTCTCACCACAGGGTCTCCTCCTCCAAGGAGGTGGGAGACACTCGTGAGCTACATCAGGGTAATCCCCCCTCTCCATCTCTAATTAAGATTCAAATTGAGTATAGAAATCATGTGTAAGTAAGATGCTAATTATTAAAGTCATTGATCTCCCAGACAATAAAGCAGCCTCGCTTTTCTGGCCCTGCCCATGTTTTGAGGCAGCTCTGAGCCCTCACCGTCATAAATACCCAGGATATCTGGAATCCACATTGGAGAAGTGTGAAAATGATTGATTTTGTGGAGGGGGGAAGTCTCCATCTTGCTCTGAACAAAACCTCTACTCCAGGCTCAGCCTCAGACAACCCCAGCAGCATGTCTGGCTCTCTGGATAGCTCAGCTCCCTGTAATGACCATTAAACTTTGGTCCCCCACCTCACTGGACATCTGCTTATGCCCTTGTCCATCCTGCACCAGTGCATTTATTTTCTCATTGGAGTAAGTGGCATTTACTACTCAGTGTATTTAATGGGATTTACTGCTCAGTGTATTTAATGGCTTCTTGTTCCCAAACTGGACAATTTCTGTGGTTGAATATCCTATCTAGGAGTTACAGGGGGTGGGGAAAAGATGCTCTTAGTTTGAAAAAAATATATGAAAGAATGGCTGGAAAATTACAGAGAGGGAAAATTCTATGGAAAGCAGAGAACAACCAGTATGGAGCCAGGCTGGAACGTGGGGGGCAAAGCCACAGGGCTGGGAGGATGAAGGTGGCTAGTGCTTTAGTGGCCACAGGAAGGACAGACTCACAAAAAAGAAGAGGCTTGGGCTGCAGAAGAGAGGAATGCTAGCCTGGAAAAACAGAGTGCAGCACCACACTGCACCAAAACGCTGGAATTAACATCAAAGCAGTCCTGGAGCAAATGAGATTACGGTATGCATGTTAATGAGGCAGCAGCACTAATCAGCCAGGATGCCTCGCTGGGAGGGCTGCAGTGCCAACTTGTGATTTTTGTTGTCAGGCTGGACCCAGCTTCCACTTGGAGTGAAGATTTTGTTTGGTTTTAAAAGCATCAGTATTTTTGTGGGGTTTCAGGCAATCTCCGATTTGATTTGATTTCTTCAAGTAGATGTCTGGCCCTTCAGGGTACAGAGAACTTGGAAATGGGATTGAAGTGGTCCCCAGGGCCAAACTGAAAACCACTCCAAAGCCAAGGAGCAGATGAAAGTTGCCCAAAATGCATTTTGCTCTATTTTAAAACATCGTTATTTTTAAGCCAATCTCACCAGTTTGCAGGGCTGAGTGCACAGCTTTGCACACAAAAGGCAGCATATTTTTGTGCCAAGCTTTCCTGAGGAATGTGAAGCCACTCAAGATGTGAGGGGTCCAGTTCTGCTCACTTTTGCAGTGGGTTTTTTCCCAGTGCTACAATGCTGATGTTACAGTTATACTTCCCCATTAAGCTCCAAAACTGGAGCTTTTTAATGTCAAGAGCCCTCAAAAAAACACTTGCTTGGGAGATCTGTGGCTTCAGGCAAAAAGCTGTAAAAGGGGCAGCCCCTCACAAGGGAGGATTAGCTGGGCTAGTGAAAAAGGGTGGCAGGAAGGTGAGGGCAAGGAGGGAATCCTGAGGAGGGAAGGGAAGAATTGAGATAAGGAAAGGCAGATAAGCTGCTCACAAGCATTAAAGGGGCAGGACCCACAGCAGAGGACAGGCATGAGCCCTGTCTCTGCTTGAAACCTGGGGTGCTCCCAGAGGCCAGGTAACAGATTCATCTCGGTCAGGGAAGCTTTGGAGCAGGGCCAGGAAAAGGGAAGCCTTTCTGGGGCTTTTCATCTGTCTCTGTGGCCTTGGGAGCCAGAGGAAGGTGGAGAAACAGCCACAGCAAGGTATGGGATTGCTGCAGCGTGTGCAAACTGCTCTGAGGATCAGCCCCAGCCTTCTCAGGGTCCATCTCAAGCCCTTTTTATAGAAAATGCCGTTCTGATAAACTCCTTCTGCAAGGAAACCACTCTTGCTTTGATCTGTTTTTCAAACAGCCTTTCTTCTTGATTGGAGAAATTGGCTTAAATGAGTCTCTCTCCCTTTTCCTAAGCAAGGCTGCAATTCACTTCTGCTTCCTTCTCTTTTCACCGATAATCTCGTTTGCTGAAATTGTGAATAAAACAGAATTTGAGACATTTGAGTGTTTACAGAGCAGAACAACATGTTTTATGTCTGAGTTTGCCATGCAAACATGTCTCTTCTGCAGGTGGCTCTGAGCAAGGCGTGAGGGGGGCTGCCAGAAGAGCTGATCCTCAGTTCCCTGCTCCTGTCCAGCTCTGAGAAAACATTTATTTTTTCTTGCTGGAGAGCAAGGATGTGGCTCAGCTCAACAAAAGCTTTCCTGCCTCACTGCAGAGGTGCTGAAGGAATGGGGTCCCAGAGCTGCCTTTACCCAGTGCACAGATCTGGGCAGAGCAGTGGAGGAATGGGGGATAACCAAACAGGCCTGGGAAGGTGCAGATGTACTTCCCTTCTGCCACAGATTTCCATGGCTGGGAGAAGAAGCTGTTCAGTAGCGCTTTCCATGCCAGGGAGATCATTAGCAAATTAATCATTTACTAATTAAACGGCATGATACCCATGTAAAGGGAGTGTGATTACCCTCTTTTATAAATCAGGAGACTAAATGGTGTTTCTGATTTTAGACCAAATTTTCCCTTCTGTCAGCCCCACAGTTTTGCTCCGTGGGCAAAGGAGGTTCTTTGGAGCACCCAGCCCTGCACCCTGACGTGCACCTTGTCAGGACCATCACTGCCTGGTGGCTGTTCCCAGGCTTCTGCTGGAAATTGCTGGAGGCTTGGCTGGTTTCATTCCATGGAGAGTGGATGCTGGAGGGTGAGAGGATCCAGGCAAGGAAATGGGGTTGCATTCTTGCTGGGCATCCCAAAGGCTTGCTGGTTGCACACAGACTTCATCACCCCTCCAGATGAAGATGAAAATTATCCAGAGTCAGGAGAATCGACCACAATGAGACCCCAAGTCTGACCTGTTTCTTCTCACTCTTCTGATTTTATTTGGATCATGTGTATGAAATTAACCCCCTGCTTTATCCCAAATGAGAGCCCCTGGCAACAGGCTTGGTCTGCAGCATATGAGTATACATTTATTTAAAAAGTGAGCAGGAGTGAAACTGGGCAGGCAGAGCAGTGGCAGTGCTGTTCATGAAGCCCGTGGAAGAACCTTTCTCATTCTGTACTGGAAACAAGTTTGGAATGCAGAAAGAAAATTTATAATTTAAATGTCAAATTATTGCATTGCAGGGATGTCCGTCCTTGCTAAGATCTCTCATGCCATCCCTACCACAATGCCTTCCACTGAGGCACTCACATACAGCAGAAACTCCCCAGAAATAAAGCCAAAATTCTCCTCCTTTCTTCACAATCTCGAGGGTTCGGGCTCACAGCGCTGACACAGCGCGGCAGCCTGAGCCCTGTGCACCTCCACCGAGCTGTCACAGGTATTTACTTTTGCTAAGTGCAGCTCATTATTATTGCCTCCCCTGGAGTTGTAGTGCAATGGAAACTCGTTCCCCACGGCCTTGCCCAATAACTTTTGGAACAATTTATTTTGCAGTTTTCTTTACTTTGTGTCCAGTTTCCTGCACTCAATCAATTGCGGGTGTCACACGGTGAAGTGTCCTGCCTGCTGCAGAGAGAAAAGCTGGACTTTGCTGGGTGGATGTTTGCTTTGTGTTGTATACACAGCATAAAAATTAATTCAGGAGCAGCTAGGGAAAGAAAAAAAAAAAGCCCACTGAGATTAGGAGCACAGAGATATAATGGTCTGAAAATAAAGCCTTGCTGACTCCAGGAAAGTAAGCAACATCTAAGGCAGCTCGTTTCCCCATCATAACTCAATACAAATAAAGAGAGGAAGGTGGATGGAAATGGAGAAAATTATTTCACTGCCTAAAGCGACAGATGAGCAAAACCAACTGGGCTGGCTTCTCCAGGCTTTCAACACTTCTGCATGCCTTGAAAGACCCCATATTCAGCCACCTGCTATTGAATGTAACGGTGGCCAGCCATCCAAAGATGGCATCCCAGTATGGTTTCCCAGCTTGATTTCCTCAGCAGGATTTTGTAGGGATAAGGTAGCACAGGGGTGATGTCTAAGAGCCTCCTCATCCATTCCCTGCCCCTGGGAAAATGAGGAACCTTTATCCTTTGGGCACTGAAACAAAATGCAGTTTGTGTTGCTCGTAAGGGATTGGATTTGGGCTTTGCTCCTTTCAGAGGCTCCTGCCCACTGCCCAGTGCCTGTGCACACCCAGGACAAGCCTCATTGTTCTAAGTCATAGCACTTCTCTAATGCAAACACAAAGTGAAAAGATGCTGGAAAGCCACTGGCCTTTATGGTTTATTAAGCTTCTTGTGCAGGCATAATTTCAGACTTTGATTTTTTTTTAGACTAGACCATTTCACCTCTGTGTTGCACCTCACAAAGCCCACCAAGGCACCACACGTCCTGCAAAGTGATGGGAGAAGCACAGGAAAAATCCCACTTTTGTTACTGAAAGATTCTGTGATTCTATTTTAAAAAGAAAAAAAAAAAAAAAAACAGAAACAGTCACATTTCTAAACAGCTCTTTATTAAACCGTCCAAACACATCATCTGCACTGGAGGATGTAAGGGCTGACACCAGACAAAACCATCAGATTGCTCTGAGAAAATGCCCTGGCTTGTCTTGACAATTTAGGACTCTGTGGATTACCCTGTTCATATTTGCTGTTGATTTTAAGACTGAAATTTGCAGTATGAAAACAGACATGTCCAAGAAAGCATTGCTCAGCTTAAACTTAAAAGGACAGAGATGCAAGATTACAGCAGAGAGATGCAGCTCCTGGCTCCCAGCCCTTTCTTAGGAACCAGCTTTCACTTTGCCTTGGGCTTTTGGTCTATCAGCATCTAATGAAAGATGACAGTGCAGCCTCCCTTAGGGGCTAACGTGGGCAATTTCAGCTCTGGCATTTTAATTTATCTGTAACCAGCAGTTTTCAAAAGGGTAGAGCTAAAAAAGAACTTGGCTTGGTCACACACACACAGAGACAAAAAAAAAAGGGGGGGGGAGTTGTGACATAAAATGCGTGAGGAGGTTTGTTTGGGTTTAACTCCTTGGGCTCCTGCAAGGCAGGCACTGGAGCCTGGAGCTGTGTCCCTTGGCACTGGGGCTGCTTGCTGTTAACCCTATCCACCAGGAATCTGATTTTCCTCTAGGTGAAACGAGCTCCTCCATGGTTTATGGCTGTTGGTTTTAGTGCGGGGCTCATCCACTACATCCCTGGCAGTTAAGGTCTCGGCTTCTCCCCTTTATTAATCCCCAAAGTTGCATTCAGGCACTGTAATGGCAAAAGGTTAGCTTAGGATCAGCAGCAGCCATAAATCCAGAATTAAAGGCGGTGGGTTCGTTCGCAGGTGACCCCGCGGTGCCGGGCGCTGCTGCAGGGCTCGGAGCGGGCAGGAGCGCTCACACACTGCTCCGTGTGTGCGGCCAGGGGGGAGAGGAGCAGCTCAGCCCCAGCCTGCGCTCCCCACGGCATTTCCCTGCCGTGTTTCCCGGGATCCCACCTGCCTGGCTGTGCAGAGCCGAGGGTTATCGTGGCAAGCTCGCTGCTGACGCAGCCGGGGCTGCAGAGCGGCTGCTGAGTGCGCCTGGCACCGGTTCACATCCGACCCTCATCAGGAGCTTTTGACTCCACCATTTATTTGTTCCCTGGCACGTTCCACACGCCCTCCAGGCACCTGGCGAACCTCCGGGCAGCCGATATCATCAGCGAGCTCTTGAAGGATGGATCCAACCCAGCCCCTGCCTGACCTGCACTGGGGCTGCAAAAAAACTTCAGGATCAAACGGGTTAAATATTTTATTTATTTAATTATTTACTTTACATCTTTCCAGGGAAGAATTTTACTTTGCTTTTTTTTTTTTTTTTTTTCTCCCTCCCTGCTGCCTCCAGAGGACCAGGCGATTCCAGGCACAGCTCTAGCAGATGGTTTTGGTGGTGGAAAGCACAAAGGGATCGCTCCCAGGAGCTGCTCAGGCAGTTGAGTCAAAAATGAACTGATGCATGCAGCGTGCCTCGGCCCCAGCCTGGACAGCTCCCAGCGCTCCTCTCTGCACAGGCTGGCCCCGTTTATACACCCAGCTTTCCCTGTGCCTGATCCAAAATCTGCTGGAATTGGGGAGCAGCCCTTTGCTGAGCTCCCTGAGCCAGCTGGAGTCAGAGCAAACAGCGTGGGAACCCCGGTTCAGGCACCCCTGTGTGATCCTGCCCACTGCAGCATCACCCTGATGTCCCACACACACTGGGCCATGCAAACCTGATCATGCCAGAGACCAGGAGATTATTTCTTTTTCATGGTTACATATTCTAATGTAAAACCTTCACCTTACGCTCATGGCAAATATTGCCAAAGTTGTGGAGTCAGGAAAGCAAATTCATATTTTGTCAATATTAGCCCGATAAATAAAATTTGGGAATTAAATGCATTCTGTGCTTAGCAAATGAAAATTAATTTCTGATATGTGAGAATTGGCTTTCTTAACAACATTTCCCTTGTTTTAGTGAGATAATCTAGAGCTATATTAGGAAATACAAACATTTTTCAGAAGAATTATACATAATTTATGGAGAAGCAGGTCTGAATTAGCTCTAGCATTGCCCTGAGGTTTCCTACAGTCCATAGGTCTGGATCTCAGCTGTGCACATGGATCTGCTCCCTCCCTCTGATGAAATCCTCTCCCAGAAACAGTTAAACACAAGAAACCAGAAATGATCCATAAATTAGGTCTGGCTATAGGTTCAAAATCATAAGTTATGGCCTATTGACCTCATACTCTGAGGGGAAATCAGAAGCATTTTTCTAAAGAGCCACCACTGGAGGAAGGGAGGTTTAATATATGGCACAGCAGAGCCCAGCTGCAAATAAATACAGCACTGCATAATTGCAGGGAAAATCAATAAATACCATGGTGGTTAAAATAAAGATATGCATATTGAGGGTCTGGGTTTATGTGTGTGAATGGTTGTTTCCCCAGGAGCAGAAGATGATTTTTTTCCTGCATTAAAAGCTTTAAAAACAACAAAGGCAGCAGCTCCTGTGCTGCCCCTTTTGCAAGGAGCAAGTTTCAGCTATTGTTTCCCTCGGAGCAGCTCTGTGGAGTTGTCATTATTACCATAATTAATAAGTGCAGTTTGCTCATTTGAAAAATTCCGGCAACATTTGCCGCTCAGGCATCGCGTCAGCACGAGACACAAAAAATCACTGTGACAACTGTTCTGCAAGTTCAGGTTTTATTGATGAGCACCACAAAGAGATGAAGCCCAGAGCAAGTCCCTTTTCACTGTAATATTTAAACCTCTTTTAAGAGGACGTCAATATTAACTCCCATAATTGATGCTGACAGGTGACTGCCTGGCCATAAAAAAGGCAAGCGATGGAATTCAAAAATCCCTTAATAACAACAACCAGGACTTGCAGGGCAGTGCAGTGAAGGACACTGGGATGAAGGGACGAGGTCTCCTGCATCTCTGCTGCATCAAAGGGGACCTGGTGATTCACCCAGGAATGGATGGGACCCTCTGGGCTCAGCTGATTTTTGTTCCCCCAGGTAAATCCCTGGATCTCCTGGATGAGAAACCCATCCTGGCTCAGCCTCCAGAGCAGCCAGCGCTTTTAATAAACAAATAAACCAATTGTAACGAGTTAACCTCAGGATTTCCAGCATTAAAGAGATTTCCCACAGGAGCCAGAGGGCACTAGAGGAATGGATAAATGCAAAGTTCATGGGGAAGAGGGCACAGCCCTTTGCAAATCCCAGTATGAGGGGGAAATATCCAGAAAGTGCTATGAGTCAGGCTCCAAAAATAGTTATTTACTGGACATAGCTTCCTGATTTTAATTTCCCTTAATCTTAGAAATTAGTGTATTTTTTTTCTGTTTAAAATTTGGGTTAAAAGTAGTTAGAATTTGGAACAATGTTAAACCAAGATTTAATATAAAGTGCTTGATGACCTGAGTATTGTTATTGTCTTTGCTCCATGTACAATCCAACCAGAAGGATTGACACAGTAGATCAGTCTCTTCATTTATTTAAATGGAGATATAATTTTGTTGGCTTTGAGTTCTACTAATATGCAGATCACAGCATAAGCCCAAAACTAGAATTATAATGTTTTTGTTAAAACTGATGAAAGTATTTTGAATTTTGACTTTTTCTTAACTTTTTGAAATTGAAGGCAGGGAAAGCACTAAAATATCTTGTACACATTTTAAAATGTTCACTACAGGGAAAAACATTTCATTAATAGAAAATTGGGATATCTAAAATGAGAGGTTTAATAAAAAAATTGTTGCTGACAATTGGCTGCATAGACAGAAACTTCTCTGAATAAACCCAAGGCACCCCAGTTAAGATGTTTTAGGTACTTCCACTCTCACATTCGTTCTTAAGCTAAAACCAGCAAAATTCCTTCCCAGCACCCCTCTCCCAGCAAACAGCTGCTGCTCCACAGAACTTTAACCAGGATGTCCCAGCCAACCCTTTTCTTTATATCCTTCATGGCTTTTTTTTCTGTGTGTTGCAGTTCTCCAGACAGTGTTTCCTGCTTGCAGAGGAAGATGCACAGCAGAAGATTTGGGATTAAAGAGACAATAAAATGTCCCAACCGCTGCCGTGCAGCAGAGAGCAGGGCATGGATTTAGTGCTAACAACAGCAAACAGGAGAGTTTGTAGCAATTAAAGCTGAGCAAAACCCACCAAATGCTGGAGAAAATATAGTGGGGGGAAACCATTGTGGTGTTACGAGTCTGAAAACAAAAATCAATGTTCTTATTGTTCCCTGCAAGAGTCTCGCAAGGAGGGAAGAGCTGTGCCCAAGACTCTGGCTGGCTGAAAAATAAAAGATTAGCAGTTAGATCCTTCTCAAAAATGGGACTGGGAAGCTTTTGTTTAAAAGGCCCACTTGAACCAAAGCTCTCCTGGCTGATTGCTGCTGTTAGGATTTGAAATTGCTACTATTGTATATATTGTATTTAAAAGAGAGATGACCACTGACATAAACTAGCTGACAGTACATAAGTGTGCTTTAAATAATCATATTAATTTCTACAAGTGATACTAAGTTAAAGCTGTATTTGTGTGCAGATACATTTGCACACATGTGTGTTAGCAGGTTTCATGCCAAGGAAAGAAGCTGCTGGTGAAAATTTGGTGAAAATGCCTCAGCTTCCTCTTAGAGGTTTTTTTTTTTTTTCCATCCTGGCGTTACAAATAAAATTTGCTGTGTATTGTACACTGCTGCTCTGTACAGTAATGCCTTTGTTACCACTATGGCTCTTACTTAAGCATCTGACTACAAGTAATTGTTTTATACATTAACTGTACTCCCTGATGGTTGCCCTATTATCTCTTTATTTTTTTCCAAAATGGTGATTGCAGATATTAGCAGCTTGATTACTCGTTTTATTAACAATTTCAACACTGTGTCAGGGTTGATTTGGGAAGTGGGGTGGTGGTGTTGGTGATGGTGGGGTTGAGTTTCTGTGGTGCTTTGGTGTCTCACAGCAGCTCGGAAGCCTCGAGGAGATTCGGATTCAATCCGAGTTGCGCGTTGACAATCCGTAGGACGGAGACTCTTGGCTGCAGAGAACCATTTGCATTCAGCTGCCCAGAGGGCCAACGCTGGGCAAAAAGTGATTTGTGAGAAACAGGCGTGGAGATGATGGATTGGGAAAGGGAGAGGGATGAACAAATCCCTGTGAGGCAGCACCGCAGCTGCTGTAGGCACCGTGTGTGTGTGTGTGTGTTTATTTGTGTGTGTGTGCACATGCAATAACAAGGGAGTCAGGAAGGCAGCACCAAATTTGAGATGTCTGTGCACCAGTGCCTTTCAGACATGAGCCATTTCCAGTGGGAAGTGGAAGGGATCAGGCCCAGGAAGGGGCAGGCGAGGTTTCTGCAGCACAAAGCACTCCCCTGCTTTTGCTCATGCGTCACTTCTGTCAGCAAAAGGAAAACCAGAGTCTGATGCCAGTTATTAAATATCTTCATTATAAGGGCATTCCTTCCAGCTGACTTTCAATTTTGTTGTATCTAGAGGCCCTGTGTTAATAACTGCGTGCTAAGGACAAGTGTTCTTAAAAAACACTGACTATTGAAATCCCTATAAATAATATGCAGCTTCCTGCTTCTGATTGATAGATACATTGTACAGCCAAGCCACCATAAAGGCAATAAATACATGTACTGTTAAGGGTCATGAGTCTCAAAATTAAATCGAATGCAGAAATTGAGTCTTGACAGAATCTGAAGGGATAATGTCTTAGCTTCTCCAATTACGCAGTTCAACATTTGGATAAATCATATGAAAGTAAGTATTTAGCCCCATTTTTCATAATCACTATTAATGAGAACAAAATGGGAGCTGAGGGCAGAGGGAGAGAGTTCTGACAAGATAAATAGCATATGGGGTGTGTTGTCAGCCACAGAAAATCAAGGCTGTTTAAACCCCCTAAACAGCAGGAAGGAAAAATGCACGGGGGGGAAAAAATGTAGAAAGAATAGTGGTCATGTGTTATTATCAGCAACAGTCTCTGTGTCAGGACTTTTGAGATCTGCCTTCTCAAACAGCACTTAGGGCACAGAAGTATCTTCTAGAGCTCCCCAGGATGGTGTGGATATCCAGAGCACACCTTTTAAACATTGCCTGTTTGCACTCTGCAAGCAGAACTTAGAACGCCTCTAAAAAAATTCATTAAAAAACCCACAGATTTTGCCCCCTGACTGGGCCCTGTGGGTGCAGGACAGGTAGGTGGCTGTGTACACCTTCAGTGGCCACCTCTTTGTGTCAGGGCAATAAAACCAGGAGAAATAGCTCTGCTTGTGCAGGGTTTTCTCCAGCTTTCATGCCAGGACACGCACAGGATGTGCAGGGCTTAAAGCAAGGAGAGGAAGGTATAAATTCCATAGTCATTTTCTATCATCTTGTCTGTCTTTCCTGCTTTTCAAGTTGAAATCACTTTAAGCATCTGCTGCAAAATTATTCTTAGAGAGTCTCTCATTAAATTAGATGTCTCTGAATTGAATTCATTTCCACTCCATTTTGTCAGCTGTTAACACAGTGAGAGCCAGATCCTGCTCAAATTGGCTTTGAGGTTTGGTGCCTCTTTTTTGGTGGGGGGAGAGGTTGGGGTTTCACACTTGTGCTGAGTTTTCCCCCATCCTGAATTCCTGCCTTGCATTTCGGATTCTCAGGGAGCATCCCTTGCACTTGCTCAGATGCTGCCAGTGGCTGAACCCTGATGTTACAAATCCTAATGACTCACTAGGAACCAAATTATATCCAAATATTCCTACAATACAAAGCACAAGGCCACCTTTTGTCACCGAATTAGAGTTACAAGATCCCCAGGAAAGTGCCCAGCAGTCTGTGCTCTGAGCCACACATCCGCATTCTGTGCTGCTCCGAAAATGAGCATTATGCTCTAAACCTCTGCTTTCAGCCATAAATATCCCAGCAATCCAGGGGCAAAGGGACTGTTTCCATATCTCATGCAACGTTAGCAGCTCACAGATTAAGCACGTGGGGCCTGGGGGATTATCTCCTTCAATCAATATAAGGCAGGGAAGCAAACAAACAGCTGGCCGGGTTCCCCAAAATAAAAGCGTTTGATTGTGGCAAGCTTCAAAGCAACTGGTTGACACGAAATAGGTTGGGTGCCATCCCCTGCTGTGCCTGAGGAGCAGAGGGTAGCAGGGAAATAAATAAACATCTAAAAATTACTGCTTACTCCTCCCCCCACCGACTAACCACCTCCCAGAGAAAAGCAGGGAAGCAAGGAAAAGCTCCCCAGAACATATGGTGGAATCAAGCCCAGGATCCCGGCAGGTTTGGGTTGTACAAGTAAATATTAATCTGGGGGGGATACTGGGGGCTGAGATCAAAAGAGCTGCTCCCGTTTCTATAGGGAAAAGGAGCTCTTTGATGTCACAGCGCCTTCCCTGCGCCACCTAATGAACTGAAATTGTGACACAGTGACATCCTGCAAGGTTTGAAAGCACTTAGCACAATGACACGTCTTTGGGGCTTGCTGCTCTCTTTTTGCAGCAGCCTCCTGTGCCAGGGGGAAGGGTTCTGCTGGCGAGGGGGGAATAGAGGTGGAGGAGACAGAGGGAGCTTTGGGGAGTGAGAGGTGAGCGCTTCTCCCGGGGCTGTGAACGGCGAGAGCTAAAGGGACCCGCTCCAGGTGATGCCTGGCCAGGAGGGGAGGGGTAGGGATGCAAACAGAGGGAAGCAGCTCGGCAGGGTGTGCACAAGGCAGAGGGGGAGTGAGCCCAAAGCCCCCCACCATCCAAGGCTGGCAGGACCACAGTCATCCTCACTCCACACTTTGTGCCCTCTGCACCCAGCTGGAGCCACAGCATCCTCAGGGGATGATGGACATGAAAAGAGCTTCAGGAAAATGCAGAGTCAGAGGAAGGATGAGCTCCTTGCCTGGGTCCCACAGAGGCAGAACCTCCTCTTGTTCACTTCAGGCCAAGAAAATACCCAGCAGGTAGAAAAACCAATCCCACACAGGCTTTCAGCCTGGGCTTGGTCAAACAAAGGCCCTGAATATTTCAGCCAGGCTCCCAGAGAAAGCCACTAGAACAAAACCCTGTGCCCCCATCCCAAGGAGGGAGAGGAGGGAATAACCTGCATGGGATGGGCACAGCTGCCCAAATCCCATTCTTGATGTCATGTGCTCCTAGGGAGGAAACCAGAGAGAATGAAAAATAAAATAAATCCTGATAAACTGTGGAGTGAAGCTCTCAGGGCAGGCAGAGAGGGAGGAAAGATGTGAAAGTGGGAGGAAGAAATGGTTTTGCTAAGAAGGATGACTTAGGGTGATTTTGGGTGGATCTCCTCCATCAGGGGGTGGTTGCCCTGCTGTTGCTTGTGGAGTGTGGGGTGGTTTATTGGTTTATTCAGCATCTCTTTACCCAACCTGTGGCTCCTGGCAAGGACACAGATCCCACCCTGGGCAACACCACCAGTCAGGGCTGCACACAGCACTCAGCCAGCACAGGGTTAAATCCAGTTAATCCCAGGGATTTACTCTGGATTAACCTGGGGGAATTGAGCAGCATTTGGCCCCGTGTGAAAGGGTCAGGCCAGGATTTCAAGTGCAGAGGAAACCCAACAGCATCACCCACTCAGGGAGTCGCAGAGCTGGGTAAGAGACTTGCTGAGGCAAGTTAGGAAATGTAATAGAGCAAGAGAGAGCTGCTGAACCAGGCAGAGAAATGAAACTTTATTCAATCATCTGCTTTACTTATTTCATAGCGAGGAAATCCATCTATTCCTTGGACTTGTTTCTGCTGTGAAAGCTTTGCATGTTGCCACGATGCAAAGAAATGGTTGGAGAGAATCAAAAGGGTGAGGCTGAGCTGCAACCTGCCTTAAAATGCTGCACCCACATAGGGAGAATAAAACCAGGAATAAGGGAAAAGAGCTCCACAGCTTTTCTGAAGCCAAAGTGTGGTGTGATCACTCTTCACCAAGACTGGGATTAGGAAGGCATTAATGGGAGTGATGACTTGATGGGTTTTAGCAAAGCATCACGACACTGTGACACCACCTTTCCAAAAAATACCATATTTGGGTGTGTGCACATGGAAATCCATGTACAGACACACCCACAGGCACAGCAGGGAAGCCTGTAAGGACTCTGGGAGTCATTGGAACAGATGAACATGGCACTGAGCTGTCCCAGGGAGGGGAACAGAAATGCACCTGTGTGATTTCATCACCTCAGAGGTGCTCAGAGGAGTTTGCAATGGGGCTCAGACATCCCAAGACCCCCCTGAATCAGGGGAGAAAGGCAGGATGGCTCCCAGCACACATCCAACCCTGTGGGAAATAGGTTCTGGAGCAAGGGAAAGGATCAACCATATGGATCTTCTTCTCTAGGAAAAACTACTCAGAACAGACCGGGGCTGGATGCAGCTCCCATATACTGCATGTAGAAATATTAAATAATAATTATTATCATTATGATAATAATAACAACAATGATAATACAGTGGGGAAAGGCTCACCTTGAGCAAATTATTGCAGCTTTGGTGTAGCCTTGGGCTGGGTGGCTCCACACAAGGTCAGGTCATGGTGCTGTGGTGGCCAGGACAGGGTGTCAGCACCCATGGGTGGCCCCAGTCACCCTCCTGCATCACTGTGGGGGGAAAGCACCGAGATGAGAAGTGATAAATAACCTGTGTCTCATGGAGGGATGTTTCTGGGTGTGAATTAGAGCCTCACCAGCCCCCAGCAAGATGCCCCTTCCACAGCATGGCAGCTCCAATCTAGGATAGGTCTCCCCATTCCCCAAATCCCACTCAGACTCAGCTAAGCTGTATTTCTGTTTTTTTTTTTTCCCCAAATCAGCCCTATGCAGATTCCACCCTCTCCACTGGTTAACTCCTGCAGCGCCAGCACACACTAAGTAACTTTAAGGGCTTTTGGTTTGTGGGAATCCTAAAATTTTCAGACATGAAACAACACCTTAGTGAGACTGTCTGGGAATTTGATTTTAAAAAATGGCACAGAGGTCTGGGTGCCTTATCAGCCATTTTCCTCATCTTTTTGATATCACAAGACTTCTTTGCATTGAAGAAGTGCTATTTGTAGATTATGAAGGGTGTTGTACCAGTCTGCATTAAGAATGTAGATGTTTACTGCAATTTCCCTTAGCTCATAGCTGTATTTCACTAATAAAGTGTGAGTTAACCAAAATCCAATTTACCCAGGAGTATCTTTGAGTA
Organism: Chloropsis cyanopogon; assembly: GCA_013400585.1. Classification (NCBI taxonomy): domain Eukaryota; kingdom Metazoa; phylum Chordata; class Aves; order Passeriformes; family Irenidae; genus Chloropsis; species Chloropsis cyanopogon. The sequence continues at coordinate 329,101 of WEZZ01033939.1, forward strand.
ACTCACAGTAATTTTATATTTGATTTGTGCTGACAGCAGATGTGGCCATTCCCTTAGCTGGGCAGAGGGACAGAGCAGGGGGACACCAATCTTTCTGTGAGCTTCCCATGACGGATCCATCCGTGCCTAAATCAAGGCAGTGATGCTTGAACTAAATGTTCAAAATCAGGATGGAAGAGGAAGTTCAGAAAGGATGAGAGGCAATTTGCATCATCAGATCCTGCCAAGTCAGTGACTTGGGATGGTTTTAGGAATCTTGAACACGATTTAGGCATCCTGCTAGAGATATGAGTCCTGAGTGGGAATCCTGCTCGTAACCCCTGCTTTGCTGCATGGATAACACAGGAAAATGCATCGGCCAGCCCCAAATGATGATCCTTCCTTCCACTGCCGTGACCACGGCGTGCAGACACGGGGCTGATCCTGATGCGGGGCAGAGCAGCCCCTGCCCTGGCGTGGCACCAGTGGGATGTGGCTGCAAATGGAGCTGGCAGGAGCTGGCGGGGCAATTCCTGCACAGGGATGCTGGGTGCTGGGAAGGGGAACATCTCTGGCATTGGAACAGGGTGTGCTGCACCCTGCCAGCATTCATCCCATCCCATCCCATCCCATCCCATCCCATCCCATCCCATCCCATCCCATCCCATCCCATCCCATCCCATCCCATCCCTACCCTGCATCCATCCC
>WEZZ01033939.1:330032-359837 GCA_013400585.1 Chloropsis cyanopogon
CCCCGGGGCTGCAGCACAGCCGCCGGGGCAGTCCCGAGCGAGCAGCGCCGGGGCGGGCGGGCAGCGGCATCCTCGTCCCCGGTCCGGCTCCGCGTCACTCGGGAAGCGGCCGGGGCGCGGAGCAGATTTCCATTCTGTGTTGGGTATTACCTTAACATGGGCAATGCCGGCAGGCATGGAAATATCCCCGCTTCCGACCATCCCCTCTTCCAAACATGCCCTGCTTCCCGATATCCCCATCCCAGTATCACCGCCCCCAAACATCCCTGCTTCCAAATGCCCTCACCGCTCCCACGTGCTCTGCTCGCAGCTGCTGCTCCCCTCCCTTCCCCCGTGCGGTTTTCCCAAGCCCCCCCAAATGCCCAGCCTGGGATTCCCCCTCCCAGGGTGGCCACAGCCCCGTGCTGCAGCTCCCGACTCCCCAAGATCAGGTTCCTGCCCGGAGAAGGTTCCCTGCTCCCGTCTCTCACTGCACAGAAGCATTACAGTTTGAGAGGATTCCCTCCCCCCCCACCACCCCATAAATTAGTATCTTCCAGCTGTTTCCTTCCACATAAAATCTCTTCTATTTCTTCTCTTATTGCTTTATATAAACAAACATGAGAGCGGCTCGTTCTAAATAAAGTTATTTGTCTAAGTAAATTAATATATCATATTCTCTCCTGAAATATAGAGAGCTATTTGTCTCCAGAGAAATCATGTTGAGTGACATAGTATAACCCTATTCATTTGCATATGCAGATATGTCTAATTATTCAACTTGCAATTAAAGGCTTGTGTGTCAGCAAATGAGACTAATTAGAATCACAGAATCATGGAATCGTTGAGGTTGGAAAAACCTCTAAGATCATCGAATCCAACCATTCCCCCAGCACTGCCAAGCCCACCACTAACCCATGTGCCCAAGTGCCACATCCACAGGGCTTTTAAACCCCCCAGGGATGGGGACTCCACCACTACCCTGGGCAGCCTGTGCCAGTGCTGGACAAGCCTTTCAGAGGAGAAATTTTCCTTAATAACCAATCTAAACCTACCCTGGTGCCACTTGAGGCCATTTCTTCTTGTCCTGTTGCTTCTCCCCTGGGAAAAGAGACTGACCCCTACCTGGCTACCACCTCCTTGCAGGCAGCTGTAGAGAGCAAAAGGTCTGACACTACAAGCAAGAGGATGGGTGGCACGAAAGGAATGGTTAAATTATGCACTGTCCCCAGGATTTTTAGCAGCCCTGTCCCAGTTTCCCAGTTGTCACATGTCTCATCTCCACAGTGTGACACGGGGCCACCACCACCACACCCTGCTGCCTGCAGGACCTGCACCCCTCCCTCTCGTAATTGTTACTCACCCTGCTCAAAATCAGGAGATATGGGTAAATCCTGGAAGTGTTTGAATTAGAAACAAAACTATCTGTGTCTGGAAACAGCTGAAACAAGACTTTTTGGCCTTTTCTTCAAAAATTCTGGCTAGATTTGTTAGGTTATGGTTGGGAAGCAATTCTCGAGTTGTTCATCAGATTGTTATTCACAGAATGATAAGAATAACATTTATCATGGTCACTCAGGGCAATGTTTTCACAGTATGCACTTTGCAAACCAAAATAAATGCATTTTCAGGTAGCAAGTTCATTTTCAAAACTCTATTAGTTCTGGTGGAGCCACAGACAATTTTTCATGGGTATAATGCAGAGCTAAATGAAGAAATTATATTTAAGAAAAGTAAAAATGATCACATTTTGATAATTTTCAAACCAGTACTTCAGGTAGACATGTCAGCCAGGTTTCACAATACAGGAAGACAAAGTGCACATCTCTCTTTCCCATTTCTGATGACAACCTTCCAATGAGAGGAATTTTTCTCTAGATGTGCCTAGTTTTAATTTGAAAATAAGATGGGATTTAAAATGAAAGAAAGAAAATTGAAAGTATCATCAATGCAAAACAGTGGCTTGTTCTGCTGTTTTTCTTTCAGTGAAAGGAAAAGGAGAAGAAAGAAAATTAATTTCTAGATAATCCAAACAGCTTGGAAATTGTTATATTTATCTGTTGGGTAAGGAGAAAAAACAGTGAAGGGAAAAAACATCTCTGTCCAGAAGCACCTGGCTGAAAACATGTTTTATAATCATCATTCTGTCTTTTCTATCTGTTCTGACATTTCAATGGTGAAAAAACACCAACACAAATTTGCAGGAGCACTTTATGGCTTCACAGACCTGGGTGTGAGAAGTCAGGCTCTTCAGCTTTTCAAGAGACCCAAGATCCCTCTGAGGAGCTCAAATAAGAGCTGCATTTTCCCAGAATCTCAAACTCATTTGCTCTTCCCGTGATGCCCATGGCATCTTTCAGAGTCCAGCAGCTCTGGGCACTCGGGGGCTTGGAATGTGCTCCTTGTTCTGTTCCTGTGTTACCCAGTCCAGTGGGATCTCATCCATCACTGGGGCTCTTAATGCTTTTACAGCAATACCTGGCCTTTTCCCTTTTAGCACACCTGTAAATTGAAATTATTAGGCCACAGACGGGGCTCTTGGGCCCAGCCTGGCTCCTGTTGCCTCCTGCACCTGCATCTGGCTGGATCACAGGGGGCTTAAATCATTTTTAGCACCTAGGGATCACTGACAGGAGTAAATAAGTATTATATAACCTTCCCCAAAAAGCATAACAAAATAATAACGGGGAAATGAGGTTAAGTGAAACCATTTCAATAATGTTAGAGGCCTGCTTTCAATCAGTGAACGCTGGGAAATTCAATGTCTTCAGAGGCTGAGATTTCATTTGAGCTCCCTCCACTGCTGAACTCCTCTTCACAAAGCAATGAGTTAAAGACTTAGCAGCAGATTCATAATACATCTAAAATGTACTTTTTATGTTTAATATTCACTGGAATGGTTGACTTTGCTGGGTTTGGTTATCAAGAGGAATAATAGTTTTCAGTTTCATTGAAGCATAAGATATAATTCCATTATCTTCTTTTTCTTTCTTTTTCTTTTTTCTTTTTGATAAAATAATCTGGAAGAAGTAGAGCAAAATGGGAGAAGAAATGATTCTACAGACACTGTTAATTATGTATCCATCATATAAAATAGCAATAATAGCATAATAATTTTTCATTAAATAGAGCACAGGAATATTTGCAATCTCATACTGTCAAGTAAGAAATGGCTTTAAAAAAAACCCCACTTATTCTATTTCAATAATGCTAACTAATTTTGGAGCAATTAACACTAAATTTAGGTGCCTATTGAGTAGGAATTTGACAATTTCATGATTTGTGCTTTACTCTATACTCATTAAGCCCAAATTCAATCCCTTTAACTTCACAGGCTTAAAAGTTAGGCACCTGCTCTAAATTAGGCACTTGGACCAGCAATAAAGTTCAGGGACAGGGAGCTTGGGCTTGGGCTTTGCCGCCAGCCTGCTCTGTTTTCCAGCCCCCATCTGCCTGCAGAACAATTGCATCACCATATTTTAAATGAATATGATTGAAAGAGGTGCCACCTTATTCTCCCTGCAGGGAGCATCTGTTGAGCATTGATCTCAATTTCAGGTGGTTCGGGGTGGAAATGAACTGACTCAGAAACTGCCAGTATTTCATCTGGAATGCAAAGCTCCTGGTGCCTGGTGAAGTGTTCAGAGAGCAAGTTCAGAGAGCAGCATGCTGGAACATTTCCTTTGCTCTGCTCTTCCTGTTTCTCTAGAATACAACAGTTTGTGATGATGCTCTCAGTTATAAAAACTGGCTGATGAACTGGGTAACTCCAAGGCACCTCAGCTTTTTTCCCTGTGTGAGTTTATCCCACGTGTCTGCCAAGGAATGCCATGCTCCATGTAATGGGAAAATCCCTCTGCAGGCACTGAGGGGTTTCTCATTCAAACAAAAGCTTGCAGTGTGCTGGGTTTCAGCAATGCAGACCTGTCCTGCAAAGCACAGAACAAGGTTTGGTCCTTGCAGAGGTCCAGGACTAGAAAGGGAAATGATTGCTGGTGGAAAACACAGACCGTTTGATATGAAGAGCATGAGACGAAGGAAAGAAGCTGCCGCTGCTACTGCTGCAGCTTTAAATTAAAATGCTGCATCAGCCAGTCCCTGAGGACTTGATAGAAATCTAATTAGTCAGACAATCTGGCACCAAATGTCCTAATTTCCCCAATCCATGTGGGATTTGTGTATTCTCTTACTCACTGCAGTTCTAAATTTCAACCTGAGCCTTTCTAACCCCTCTCTTTTTTCAGCGCAGACATGGGACTCCAGAGAAGGTGATCCCTATCAAAACCTAATTGTTTTTCATAAACCTTTAATTAATTAGACTCAGGCTCATGAAAGACACTTAAAATATTAACAGTTTGTTTAGAGACAAGTGCTGGATGAGGATTGCTGCAGCCTGGTATTTCAGTGAGAAGCCCAAATGTAATTAATGTGGGTGGGCACAGGCTCCGTGTGGGGTCCCAAACTGGGAGTCCTCCCCAAAACACACCAGGAGCAGCACAAGGAGCGTGGGCTGGGCCATGCCCAGGAGGATGGAGGGAATGTGGACCCTCTGCAGCCAAGGGTTAAGGGCAGGAGAGCCCTGGAGTGGTGGATTTTAAGAAAAGCTCTGGAAAGGCACCAGAGTCCCCCCAGGGTGGATGTAGAGGGCACAGTGAGGACAGCAGGCTTGGGAGGCAATTAACCCTGTCCTGGGGGACCACAAGCTCCTGGAGCAAGGTGCTGAGTGCCTCTGAATCCCCCTGGCACCCTTGGAGAGTGAGGATCCTGGCTCACACAGGATTAAGCCATTCGGGAGTAACAGATTTGAATTTTTTTCTTTTTTTTTTTTTTTTACTCCAGAGCGGCTATGACCTGTCATGTCAAAGCTTTTTATTAAAGTCTCTTAATCCCTAGATTATCACCACAATAGTTTCACAGGCCCATTCCACATAAGGCAGGCCCCATTGTGGAGATGCACATTGGAGGAGTTTTAATCTGCAAATTATTGGCATGCAAGACCATGAGGGGCTGCTTTGCTGTGTTGCCCATTGCGTCAAGGGGAATTGAATATTTATAAAGACGACTTCAAATGGGCCATGCACTGTATTCCTCCCACATATGTGCAATCCCCATGTGGCAGAGGGGCCCTGCTGAAAGAGAAAAAACCTGCCGTGACCCCACGGCACACACGTGGAAGCCGTGCAGGCTTGGAGAGAGGGTGAGCAGGGCCAGGGGGAAGGGGCTGCTCCCTCCTCCAAACAGCCCATTTCAGCCACAGAGGATGCATGATTTGATTTTTAAGAGAGCAATAATGAAAGTGGAAAGGCAGACTTGATGATGGAATCTCCATTTCTTTCTCGTGTACCAGGGGAGGACAGCAAACAGATCAAGTCTCTGACAGGGATCCTTCTCTGACACAAAATATGCCATGTGGAGTGAAGGCTTATGCTGTATACAAAACTAATTAGCAGTTACCTTCTAGATTAAAGAACAACTCAAGCATCTGTTTCCCTGAAGCATTTTTAAAAAAAGACGTGGCCCTCTTTAACATAGCCTGACAGATTTTAAAATGTCACCTCTTGGGTCTGGAGCTCCCAGAGGAGGTGCTGGGGAGCCCAGGAGGGACCATCCCCTCTGCGAGGTGTTCTTCCCAGGCTGTCAGGGAACTGCAGGGCAAAGCAGCAGGTCCCTCTCCTTTCCCTGGAGGTGTTTGTGCAAACACCTTGCTGCATCTCACTGCGAGAGGCACCAAACTAAACATTACTGTGGAAATTCTGTANACAAACACCTTGCTGCAAAACATTACTGTGGAAATTCTGTATAAACAGGAATCAATGGGGAGCATCCTGAGCCTGAGAGGGGTGGGCTCAGTAAAAAGGGGAGCAAAGCCCCCGGCACTGAGCTGAACCTGCCCACCTGCACGAGGGAGGCAGGTTTATAGATCTAGACCTATCTCCATATCTGCATTCTGCAAGATAAGCAGCTCCTTCAGGTCTCCCAGCAAAGGTGCTGCTGCACAAGGCCAAATCCTGGCTACCACTCATAAAACACCCTCCTGAGACCCCAGCTCCAGGTCAGGCTGCAGAATCCATCAGGGCAGCTCAGCCTCAGCCCCCGGCAGCAATCTGGGAGCTTCTCAGTCAGCAGATGGGGCTGAGGATAGCCCAGGACAGGGCCTGGCTCTCCGTGTGCTGGCTCATGGTGCTCACCAGGCCAGGATGTCACTGCTCACAGACCTGGCTCAGGATCTGCAGCCTTGGACTCAGCCCTGGCTCTGCCACAGCCCTCCCTTACGACCTTGGGCCAGCTGCTTAGGTTTCCTCCATACCTGTTTCCCATCTGTTAGGAAATGACTGGGTATATTAAAGGGTTCCTGGGAAGATAAGTAAACTGTGATGCCATTATTGGCTATTACACTGATAGGGCCCAAATGTTCCTATTTTCTGTAACACCTCAAGAACTTAAGCAGGCACTAAAAGGCTCTGGGAAAATTAAGCTTTGCCTTTCTGGGGTGCTCTCTCAAAGGAAGGTGGTGTGTCTCCCTCCAGAGCCAGCTCTCCATGCATTTTATGAAATTGCAATGCCCTTATTTTCCCTTCATTCCAGCCTGTGAAATGGCCTTTGGCTTGTGGAAACCTTCCAGCATGCTCAGAATTACCTGCAATGCCTGAATTAATCACAATGTGCAGGTGCCAGAGCCTCCAAAGGGAAGGAGAAGGGAGAGGCTGGGTAATTTATTGCTACACAGCCCCAGCAGGAGCTGTTGCATTAGTCCAAAAATTACTTTGCTTTCTGCTTCCCAAAGTTCTTGGGAGTATAAGACAGGAGAGAAGGTTGTCTGTGAATCATCAGTCATCATCTCTTTTGGCTACGGCCTTTTCATGACTTGTGGAAAAAAAAATTATAAATAAAGTGTGGGGGTGGGGGAAGTGACTAATTGAGTGCAATAATTAAACACAGCTCCCAAAAAGCTGAGCATGTTTCTTCAGCCATCAGCACCCTGAGTGAGGGGTGGGAATGCCTCCAGGATTTGGCAGGACTCGGCTACTGTGGAGCAGCAGTGTGAGGAGCAGCAGCATCTGGCAGGGTACAACAGAGGGTTCCATGTGATGCAACCAGTGCAAAATTCTGGGGTTGGACCTGCCCAGGCCTGGGCAGTGGAGCTGGTGCAGAGAATTGGCTCCTCTTGTTGCCCTGTTTGAAGGAAGCCAAAATAAAGGAGGATTTAGTGCTGCAAGGAAATGAAAGGTGAGGAGTAACCCCAATAGGAAAAGTCAGAGCACCTTGTGCTCACCAGGGCCACCAAATTTGCAGACAAGGCCACCAGCTTCCCCCAAACATGTGAATGCACTAAATTAAACTGGTACCCAGCTTGGACAACTTCCACTCCAGCCAATAATATTTGCAGGATGAAATATCAGTATTTCCCATGTGCCAAGCAGAACCATTTGTCTCCAGTTGTTCCCTCTCTGGTTCCATTAATAAAGGCAGCTGAAGACACACTGAGCACATTCCCTTTCAGAAATCTCCCCAAACTTGGTGACATTTGGAATCACACGAGGCAGCTGCAGTGTGAGATAAAGTTAAATGATGTATTCAGACACGGCTCAGTTCGGAAGGTTGCATCTTTCACGGGAGCCTGGCGCTGAAACCCGTGTTGTGTTCTTTAAATGCAGAATTACTCTTCCTCCTGGTTCACACATATTGATGAATACACTGGAAAGATGGCTGGATTTCTGCAGAGTACCATGCTTTCTTTTCCTGACACATGGATCCCCCTGCCAACACCACAGACCTAATTAGTGCTCCCTTATTTCTGCTCACCAGCGAGGAAGCATGTGGCACCTTTCCACAAGCCTAGAAATGCTCTCTCGACACAGACATGCACCATATTGTGATGGGTGGGATAGAAACTTGGTGGAACTGGCACTTCCACTGAGGTTTAATGTCATGGCAGCCAAAACAAGAGGGGCCAGCACCCCAAACACAGCCTGGCACAGCGAGGTGAGGGATGCAGTTCTGAGTTTCCCATCCCTTACCCCCATGTCTCTGTCCCCTAAGAGCCACACACTCTTCTTCTGGGTCAGTTGTTGAAATTGGATTTGTGTATTGTTCAGAAAAAAAAAATCCAGGATCGAGGCTTGGTCATAAATGCAGATGTGATTTGTGCAGTTTAATATAATGCAGCAAATGCAAGAGCTGGGAGGAAGAAATGGCAGGGACAAGAGGAACCCTGCAGACACAGCTCTGAGAAAGAAGAATTAGGAAACCCCTTAAATGAAACAGAAAGAGAGCAGGGGCATATCTGTCTCCAGTTCTCCTCCAAAGAGGAAAAGGAACATCCCCTCCCAAACCTGGCCAGCCCCGCAGGTCAGAAATATTGTGTGAATATGCACTCGAGGTTATTGTTCTTCCCATGCTGGGGAGAGTTATTTGAAGTCTCCTGCTGGTGTTAAATTAAATTACCCATATAAATAGCACTGGAGGTGACAGACAATAAATCCCACTGCTTTGCAAGCAGGCTGCTGCAACGGGCAGAAAGGCAGAGCTATTGTAACATGCCCTAAAAGGCACCTATTTAAGTTCCATCTCATCAGACTTCACCTGGTGTAAGTTACTTTACAGCCCTCCCCCTGCATTGATATCCAGCTCCTGCTGTACAAGAGCCAAGCCAGATGTCTAAGGAGTGAGGAGCAAAGTGCCTTAATTATTCTTACACTTTTATTTTTGGGTTTCCACTAAATTCGCTAAAAATCTATTTGAGTGTTTCTACACTTAAATTTCTAATTATTATTATTTTAAAATTGTGCTCTCTCTCTCTCTCTCTCTATATATATATATATATATTAAAATCAGGCCTGCTCAACAATTGCTTTTTTTTCCCCCTTAAATATCCATCTTACTTTGCGAGGTTACTCCCTACTGCTTCTTTTCAAGATTAAAACAAGAAGTTAAAACAAGTGAGAGAATGAATTTTCCCCAGGGAAGCTAACAAAATTCATATCCCAGCAAGCAGCATCTCAGGGAGCAGTGATGCCAGACACATACAGGTGATGTAAAATGCTTGAAATTAGGAATATATGCAGTGTTCAAAAAACAACAACAACAAAAAGCTTGTCTGTTTTGTGTTTAACAGGAGTATGGGTGTCATTACTGGATTGGTACCCACCAAATAAAAGCATAGATAGGATGAGAGGAAAATCAGAGACTTATTTAAAAAAAAAACAAACAGAATCTCTCTAAACCAAATTAACCCCTGATGTACACCCAGTAAATCTGGTGGTGCTACTGGGCAACCAGAGATAACCTGGTTCTCTTTCTTTGTTTTCCACTTATTTTAGAGGAGACAGCCTATTTTTATGCTGCTGGCCAAGAGAGAGAGCATGAGGACTGACAGTCAATTCAAGGCTGCAAAGTGCTGCATTGCTGTGAAGTATTCAATTTAGATCCTTTTTGTGTTTCTGGGGATGTTGCCTGAGCTGTCTGCAAGAAAAAAGGTGAGTACAGCTCAGAAATTGCAGCGATGTAAAAAATTAGGGGGCATACGAAAAAAAAAAAAAAGGACAAGAAAATGAAACAACAACAAAAACCTATCACAGAGTGTGAAATTCACCTGGATCTCTCCTAAGGGGTTGGCACATTTGTGTGATTAGAGTCATATTTATAGGAAAATCTTGTCACTTCTCCTCACACTCCGCAGGGCTGTGAAACACATCTCTGCTGCTCTCGGGTTTTGGAAGAAGCTGCTGGAAACAGGTGAATCTGTGCACAAGCAGCAAAGCCTGTGGTCCAGGAGGACCCTACCCACCTAAAGGGTCCTGAATAATGTACCAGAGCAGGATTTCCTCCTGGTAACCTGTCAGAAACACAGACTGGCATTACAATTAACAAACAAGCAAAGAAAGGCACCATTAAACCTCACAATCTCAATAAAAGGACCTTGCTCAGCTGTCAACTTTAAAATCTCCATGACCTCCAGAAGAAAAAGAAAATATTGTAATTATAATTGCTGCAGCCAGTGACACCCCAGGCACTCTGTGTGCTGCCCAAGGAACATGTGGTCACATGAATAAACAGGAGAGTGAGAGGAAGAACCAGAGGGAGTGGAAGAAGTAATAAAAAAGCAAAACCAATGAGAAGAAGATCCCAAGCCTGTGCTGCCAGTCTTTCTGCTCTTCTAAACTGATATTTGATTTCTGAGCATATCATAACACAGCATTGATAGATCTATTTCTCTTGCAGGGCTGTCCAATTTTATACATTTCAAGTTGCCAGTGCTGCACTGTGAAACCTCGCCCAACCCATTTCCCCAGAAGGAGCTCCTCAGGCAGAAATGAGGATATTTCTTTTTCTGGTTGTCACAGGGATGTGTTGGGCACCTAATATATATACATTAAAAAAAAAAAAAAAAGGCATGCAGAAAGGAGCCAGAGCCCTGAACCAAAGATAAAAGCCTAAACAAGTGCACTGAAGTGTGAGGTTAAACGGAGAGGGAAAAGCCATTAGGGACAGTAGAGCTTTGGAAAAGTGTAGAAATAATTCTTAAGGAAAGAGGGGTGGTGAAGTATGTCTTAAAGACAGAGAAGTCATAAAAACATGGAGAGCTATTGTTGGAGCTCAAGACAATACAAATTACTTCCCCCAGTCAGAACTGACTGGCAGAGATCTCTGCTCTGAAGTAGGATGGTATTTCTGACTGTAAACTCCTTTCAAGGCCTGGCTGCCTGAACACAAACAGAAGCAACGTTGTCACCACAAAGATAATAAAACAGCAATCGTTTTGTTGGCTTGTCACATAGTACAGCTAATTATTTAATTACTCCAATTTAAAATTTTACTAGATTTAGCACCAAAGCATAAAAATCTAGTGATTGCAGTGTCAGAAAGGAATAATATAATTAACGTATTTAGTAGTAACATATTAAACTGTTGATTGCACTGCATTAATCAGCAGAGATGATATGATCCATGGGAGCTGGATGGAATATAGGCCTGTTTGGGACTGGGCTGCCTTCCTCCCCATCCCATCCCATCCCATCCCTTGCAGATCCGTGGGGTGGGAGCTGTGGAGGAGGGAGTGAGGGGACAGGCAGGCCCTGCTGCAAGGCTCTGTGCAGGCAAACTGGACATGAGCTGGTGGCATCACCACAGAGGCACACGCTGAGCACCCTGCACCATCCCCACAGGCGGGCCCCAGGCACAGGTGACACATCTGGGGACATGTCAGACTGTGGAGGCTCTTTTCCCCTGCGATGTGCTGGGGGTCCCCTGAAGCTGCTCAGTTTTGCCCAGACCTGAGCCCACAGAGCTCAGCTTCACACTGATCCTCCCACAGAGACACATGACCCAGACTGAAGCATTTCCATGAACCAGGGTCTAATTCCCAGGGTTATCCATGATGGCTTGAGAAGGCTGAGCTAGAGCAGAGGCTGGACAGAGCTAAAGAATAAAGCAGGGATTTATTAAAAGGCCACAATGGATCCACCTTGGGCAGCACAAGAGCCCAGCCAGGGCTGCACCCAAGATGAACCAAAATGGGCACAAAATGGCCAACCAGTCAGGGAGTCTCACACTTTTATAAGTTCTGACCCATTTGCATATTGAAGTTAATTGTCCAGTTATAGCTTTAGGTTATGCAGTCCCATCCTTCTTGTTTTTCTCTCTTCAGTCCATGTTATTTATGCTCTTGGGCTGAGATTTGGATCATTTGTCCTTGGTTACCAGCTAGAGAAGGAATTGTTTTGTCTCCCTACTCTGTGAAGAGAGCTCACCATCCCCTAATATGAAGCTCAGAACTGCACACTAAAGCAGCACAGAATCTGAAAAATATAAAAGCTAAAACCTGAGGCATCATCCACAACACACCAAATTCAGAAGCAGTTGGAGGGTCCTCTTAAGGCAAAAAAATTTGTTTCTTTAGTCATCTCCAGAATTGGTCACCCAGCAATTAGAAGTAGAGAAATTGTTTCTGCCTGACATAGCCTAATAACATTTCTTTTTCCCTCCGTGGCTCCAGAGCCAGGCAGCCAACAGAGGGAGCAGGAATTCCTGAGCAGCACAACGTGCCTGGGCTCTGCCATTCTCTCGGCTGTTTGGCTGCTGATCGTGCTGGCACACAAACCAGGAGGCAGCAAAAGGTGCCAGCCTTGGAGGAATAACGTGCTCTGAACTCCCTTCTCCTGCAACAGGACATGGAACAGCTCAGCTCCTCAGAAGAGCCTACTCCGAACAGGAGCAGTGATCTGAAAATAGGAAAATTAGGCAAGACACCAGTAAAGACAAGGCCAGTCTGAAAGGAAGATGTGAAACAGCAAGAGAGGATAAGGGTTTACATTTTTGAGCTTAGCTCTCTTCTACAAAATACTTCCCTGCCCAAAAAAGGGGAAGATAGTGAAAGAGATATCAGATAAAAGATACAGACAAAACCAGACATACCTGTCTAATAATTACAAATTACACCAATAATTTTTTCAGATTGATTTCTGTCTGAAAAGAAGCACTCTGTATTCCCCTTCCTCTCTCAGCAAGCACAGGGGCTTGTTTGCCTTTCTTGTGAGACAAGTCACGTTCTCCAGCATCACAGAAATCCATGCCCACAGCAGAAATCCTTCCTGCACTCATCCAGGTTCCAGACCCACATCTCTCCACACGCACTTTGCTCTCCAGCCACCCTTGGGACAGATAAATAAGTGTTTTTCTGTGCTGGAGCTGTTTCTTTATCCCAGCTGAAAACACCATTATCCTATAGATTTATCTAAAACCTATAGACTTGTATTTATATTCACATCACAGCCAGGTTCAAACTTCCCAGTCTGCTGCTTCTTAGGGACAAGGTGTGATGCTGAACAAAGTTTGCAGGGTTTCACCACAGCAAGTGGAAGGTGCACGTGGGCAGCAGAAGGGGCACATCAGGCTGATACAAACTGCTAAATTCCAGACTGCCCCAGCTGCCTGTGACTTCTCATCCACACATAAATGAGGCATTGTTGCAAGACGAGCACAAACTGTATTTTTCAAATTAAAAGAAATAATTTACTTAGGGTTTTTTTTTTTCCTCCCCAAATAAGAGAATTCGAATATATTATTTGAAAAATTACATTTTCTTTTTCCACCTCACTGCGTCCAATGATTGTGGTGTGATTATTAAACACTTCATAAATAATAATGTGACATTTTTAGATTGTGTGTCTGATTAAGCAGCCATTCTTCTCTCCCTGACTGCGGCCCTGGACAGATGAGATTGCTGCAGACACCGCAATCTTTGTGGCTCCTTCCCTGGGGATCAGGGATCAGAAGTCACCCCATAACCCAATTAAATCCAAGAGGATATGAGCTGATCACTTCAGGCCAGCTCTAAAACTCACAGCTATCCATGGGGCACCTATGGCACGATGAGCAGCAGCTCTGACCCATGAACACAGCTCGACGCTTTACCAAGGGGGATGTTTTACATAGTGAGTCACTTTCTCTGCAGTGGGCAATAATTTTACTCAATTAGGGTTTGATACTAAGAACCCTGCTCTAAGAGCAGGCAGTTCCAGATGAAGACAGAACTAAATCCAGGGAACTGAAATATAAGAGAAGACAGGTGTTATCTACAAGCAAATAAGTGAACTTGAGAGATAAATACTCTCTCGATGAGGGATCAGAGCCTTTGAGGATCAATGTCTTTTCTCTTCAAAAAGTTTACTGCCTCTTTTAAACAGTAAAAAAAAGGCAACTAGTAAAATTATTTATTAAATAAAAAGCCAGAATCCAGTGGTATTTATCCCCTGGTTATTCCAGTGCCTAGGATGCAGCTGAGTCTCTCAGAGGTGCCACGCAGAGCAGCGCAGAGGTCAGCGAAAGGGACCATCTCCTCACCCACATTCTCCCTTGCCTAGTATGGCATTTGGGTGAGCTAATCCCAGTCAGAAGACCCAAATGCTTTCTCTTTTTTCCTGAGCACAATCACCATTTCACAAAAATGACCAAAGAAAGCATCCCCTGTCCATAAACCCTCCCAACCATCTGCCTGGATATTACTGACCTTTCATATTACGCAGGCGGGAGGTGGAAAGGATGGGATAAGGAGTGTGGTGGAGGGGGGGAGGTGTGGAAAAATGTCTTTGCTGTAACAATGACTTATTGCATTTGGATAATCTCTCTTCTTGTCCCGCTGCTAACATGGTAATCTCTCTCCACCTCCTGCATGTCAATAATGCAATAACCTGCTCCCCGCCTGCATCAATAACACAACAGCCGCTCTCCGCTTTCAGCGGCACTGATGAATTCTAGAATTGCAACAGCTCAGATGGTCCATGCGAGCTCGTCCCTGCCTCCCACCCTCATTACATTTTAATTTCACTTTAAAGACAGTTGCTATCAGCATTGTTTGGCTACAGCTTCTGTAAAATAAGCTCAGGCTGTGTGTGAACTCGGGAGGCTCCTTGGCTCAGCACAGGTGTCGGGATATTTTCTATCAGTGTGGTTTCTTTGTATAGTCTCCATTGAAAAATTAAGGCAAGATTTGCCAAAGACTTAACTGGCCAACAGCTCAATATAGTCTCTGAAGAAGCTGCCCTAAGCTCAGCACTTCTGAAAATCTGTTACTTATTCTCAGTGTGGCAGTTGAGATGCTCAGCTCACTGTCCCCATTGCAACCTCCAAATCTGTGCCAGTTACACTGACACCAGTCCACCAGTTATTGATTAAGCAGTGTTGGTTTAAAGCATAAACACATACAAGTGCTCTCCCCAGACATGTTAAGTAAATTATGGTTAAAAAAAAATTGATCTGATAACAACAGCTAAAAAATAGTTAAAGCCAACGTGACAGGATGGAAAAACTATCTGAAAGCATAATCAAGTATGCTTAATATCAGAGAGCATATGGCAAAAAGATCTTGTAAGTGAATCCTTAATACTACAGTGGGCCTCACACTGATTAATATCATCTCCTCTGTACAGTCTAGCATGGATAGATTCAAGCAGAAGCTGATAATTTTCAGAAATGCCGCTCCTCATAATGATAGAAGATGAGATTTTGTGAGTTATGTTGAGAATTATTGGCAAAGGTTAGGTGATTTCCCACTGGTGCTAGAGGGAAAACATTGCTTGCAAATTACCAGCATTTGTCAGTACTAATATCACATCCCCCAGCCACCTCAACTGTCAACATTAATAGGTGTCTTTACAGCAAAAAGGGGTGACAATAGTCAGGCTTGATCAGACCTTGAAATGAGAAGAGGAGCATGATATGGAGGATAAAGACATGGAAATGTGCGTGCAGTGGCTCCTGCCTCAGCTCCCAACATCCCACCTGTCGCTGTGTGGGTGGCACTGCTCACCACGCTCTGCCAATTATCACATTTGCTTCCCTGCTCGCTGTCTTCCCATCTCTCCCTCGTTTGCTGGGTAGATTTCACTGCTCCTCTTCCATCCTCTCTCTTTCCAGTGACTGCTCTGCTTTTCACCTAGCTGTCTTTAGCCCGGTGTTTCTGTTTCCAAGAAATAAATGCAAGATGCTTTTCCAAGAAAAAGAATGCAAGATGCAAGGCTTTCTGAAAGGTTTCCTGGTGCCTGGGTAATGGCAGGCTTTGATTATTCTCCTGCCAGTCCCCTGTAGAGCCCTTGGGCACAGAGCACCCTGCATGCCGTGGCAAGGAGCCCACAGCTGTGAGAGACAGGGGTCCTTATCAGCCTTCTGTTACCTGCCTTCCCTCCCAATGGGCACAGCAGCAACTCTGTCTATCCCTTGCATCTTACCTCTTATTATCTTACCCCTATTTAGTGTCTTACCCTTATTTAAGCCTTGAAAGCTTCCAGGATTCCTAGGATGGCAAGGTTTGGATGACTGGGGAAGAGCCCAACACACAGCTGTATTTACCTGGTCTGTGAGTGCAGAGCTCCTCAGATAAAACCAATACAGGCAGAGGTCTACACTCCTGGCAGGGTACTAATCATCACTGGTGCTCAGCAATTAATTAGTGTTGCGCTGAAGAGTTGATAAGGTATTTCCCCTCCCTGTTTTCCCTCTGTACATGTCATGGGAAAGGACCTGACAGCACTTGGAATTCAGCTCTGGTGACCTGTCTTTGTTTCAAGCAGGCAAAATAAACTGTGACTTCACTCTCTACATCTTCCAGGCTGCTCAGCCCATGCAGCTGGGGACAGGGACCAGCTTTGTCCCTAAATTAACACACAGGCTGATGTGCTGTTTGGTGCCCCAACCAAGGGGAGCACATAAAATACAGACATCTGCTCTGCTGAGCCTTTCAGCACCAGAGGTAGCATTAATTTAGCTCAGCCACAACCAGAGATAAAAATCATTTCCATTTGACTCCTCCTCCTGTCAAACTGAATAAAACACAGTTCACTTCCTCACCTCGCCTGGCCCCGTGGTGATTAGCATTAGCAAACAATCAGCCCGTGGCCACACCAGCACTCTGCATTAATGCAGAACTGGGGAGGGCCCTGGCTGCTATCAGCACAGCAAGAGAGCCTCACCTTTTAATATGGTCATTCCTCACATGGCTGCTGGTGATAAAAGAAGCTGTCAAAACAGACAGCCCAGCCCAAGCAGAGATGGGAGAATTCTGGTGGCTTTTCAGGGAAAGAGAAAGGAAAACACTCAGTAAACACTGCACAAATCCTCAGGAGTTACCAGTCATGGAGTAACAAGGTGCTTCTTGTCACATAGAATCACAGAATTATAGACTGGCCTGGGCTGAAAGGAATCTTAAAACTCATCTTGTTCCAGCCCCTGACGTGGGCAGGGACACCTTCCCCTATCCCAGGCTGCTCCAAGTCGTGTCCAACCTGGCCTTGGACATTTCCACAGCTTCTCTGGACAACCTCTGCTCAGACAGCTCTGAATGCAGGTGCAAATGCTGATTCTTCCAAAATCCTGCATCTGAAGGGCCAAACCACCACCACCAACAGAATAGCTTCCATCAGAGGAAGGTTTGGTTCTTGGATTGTAAAACCCCAGATGTCATCCCTGAGCAGTGAAAATATAAAAAAATGTCAGGTTTAATGCTAAATATCTCATTGTAACCCTGCCTGTGATCCCGTGGCTCTGCAGCACACACCACCCACACAAGCACACATCCAGATAATCTAAGAATTAACAGCTGAGTCTTTTACAGCCTCATTCACCCTCTATAAAATGGGTGAGGGGACACAAGGTTGGTTGCCCTTGGGACTGACTGTCAGTGTTTCTGTGCAGCAGTTTGGTTTGAAAAACTGCACACAGGATCTCAAGCCACATTTAGAAGACTTTTTTACCTTAAAACTACTTTCTATGATCCAAAGAGTTGTTGTTTTAAGGCAGTTGAATTCATTATTCTTCTCAGATAACATTAAATGCTCAAATGCCTTTTTTTTCTTTTCATTTCTTTCCCTACACCCTCCTCTTTGGCAAATAGGACTCTCAAGTCCCTTCTGATCACTAATAACATGGGCTTTCATACCCTCCTGGAACAAGTGAAATTTCTTTGACGTCTTAACTTTGCACAAATAGATTTTAATGAGGGGAATATCACCTTGCCTTGAGCTAACTCTCTTCCTTTGCTCTTCCAAGGCTTTTGTAGTCATTTCCTTACAACTTAGAGAACATTAAAGTTCAGCACAGTGTTTGAACACTGCCTACCATTTCCCCAGAACTTTGTTTATTCACTTCAGACTGTCACAGGAGGGACACACTTCCAAAGATGTGATGTAAACCAGGCAAAGAAAGAACATTTTCTGCAAGCCTCCATTGTCCTGACATGGTCTCTGGTGTCATCTTGGGGAGCTGAATGCAAAGGCACTCGCCATTGGGTGACACCCAGGGTGATGCTGATAATATAAATAAGGCTCATTTGTGCTCAAAAGGGCTGAGAAGCCAGACAATTCCCATGCTGTCATTTACAGAAAGGTTCCCAGCCCAGAGAGACACCAGGGGATGGACTTTTCTCAGAACAGTTTGTCCTCTGGGGTGGAGCAAAGTGTCCCTGTGAAATGTGGCACAGCACTGAGATCCTGGGCAGACATTCACTGAACCCATGAGGGGGATTCAGCTGTGCCCCTGCAAACTCTTCCCTTTGCTGATAATTTTCTGTAATTAAGCCATATGTAAGACTCTTTCACTCAGCCAGAAGCAGAGACCTTCTGCTGCCCATATGCCAGAAAGATAAATGAAGGGCAAAGCTCCCGTGAAGAAGGCAAACTTTTTGCTTCTTGATTAAAGAACGGTAAAGACCCTTCTACAAACATGTCTGCTGGTGCCCAGATGTTTTGATAAACAAGCAAGATCCACAGTGAGACACAAGGGTCCCCAGGAACAGGCAAGAAATAGCTGGTGAGCACAGGCTCTGTGTTTCCAGCTGCCCTACAGATGCAGGATTGGGTTTTTACCAGCATCAGGCCCTACCCCTGGCACAGGTCACTGCTGCTGGGGCTGGCTCTGTCCCACATTTACACCTTTGAGTGAGGGCAGAGCAGCTGAGGGAAGCTGGAAGCAGCCACACCCTTCTCAGCAGTGCCCACTGGGAGGACAAGAGGCAGAGGGCACAAATGGAAGCGTAGGAAATTCTGTTTAAATGTGTGGAAAAACATTTTCCTGGGAGGGTGAAGAACAGGAGCCACTTGCTCAGAGGGGTTGCAGAGGTTCAAAATGGGTGTGGGCATGGTCCTGAGGGCTGGACTAGATGATTCCAGAGGCCTCTGGCACCTCAACCATTCTGTGAATCTGCTACAGAGTATGGAGGAAGGAGCCTGAATTTTGAGCTGTCAAAACTGAAATTATTCCAATTTCTTAAAATACCAGAGAAAGGGGAGTTCTCATCTTATGGACAATTTATTTCTGTAGATTTGCCAGACAGAAGAGATGAATATCTGCTGTTGTTTATCTTGCTGTACTTCAACAAGTGCAACAGCAAAAATCTAAATAAGCTCAAGCTTTTCATGGAATCTGCAGTAAATTGCGAGCCAATGTGGGTTTTTGAAATTGTAAATATATAAATAAGAGCAAGAATCTAGAGTTTGGTGCAATAGAAACAGAAAGCTGATTCAGCAGAACAAGGCATAGTCATAAAAGATTTATTATGCTTTATCAGCAATATCCACAGTCTTTCTGTGATTAGAGTTGCATTGTGTGTAATTATCTTATAGAAATTCTGCTCTTTGATGTGCTTTATCCACCATGCTGAAATACACTTCAATTCTAGTGGGTTTTCATGGTTGACTGGAATTTACATTAATTCCTTTGGGTCTGCAGGGCCAGCCTGGTCTGTCACTAGCAAACTCTTCATAAATATTCATATTTTCTATCTATATATATGTGTGTATATATACATACATATATACATATCTATTAGATGTAATTTTGTAAAGTGACAGCCCTAGAAACTCTGTTTCCCAAAAAAATACTGGAAAACAAAGAGTCCTGCTTTCCCAGGAGTGATCCTTGATTAGTATTTCATAGTCCAGACTTCCCTCCCTTTTACCATGAATTAGAGAGTGATTGAAATGTTTACAGCAATTTGCAAGCAGAGGTTACACTCTGCTTTTAATTTAAAATGTCCAAGTAAATTGAGGAAATAATTTCATCTCAGTTCATTAAGCTTAATTTTTCTCAATCAGAAAAAGTCCTTTTTTGTTATTTTGCTTTTTAATGTTCCCTGATTTCTTCCTTACCCCCTATGCCCATCAATGGCTGCTATCAGCCAGGAAAACTACAGGTGTTTGCAGGCCAACCTGTGTAAGATGCAAATGCTTCCAACTACCTTGGGTGTGCACCTGATTGTGCTTTTGTGGAGTTCAGCATGGGGGAAGTAATCACCTTCAATGGAACAGAATCAATTTTCTGAATAATCACTTCCTCCTTGGGAGATGCTCAGGACCATGAAGGAAGGGAAAAAACTGGATGACAACGGGTGACAGAGGTTTAAAGATTTTGAGGCGAGGGGAGGGTTTATAAGCATTTGTTCCCATATTTGATAACTAAATGGAGGTTACTCTGATTAATTATGTCCAAATAATGCTCAGAATTGCAGATCCATGCCGTTACAAGCAGCAAATACAGTTGAAGTGAATGTAGGAGTTATAATTCTGTCTGTTTTACATGAATCTCACCTCTGTCACCTCTCTCCAGGTGCTGTTCTCTGGATATGATTTGGTTTTCTATTTGGCAGCAGAGGTAGAAAAATGCACAGAACTAATGAGCAGAATCCATCATTACAAAGTGAAGGGACAGGCCACCAGTGGGTCTGGTCACCTCCCAGAGCTAGAGAAGTCACAAGAACCCAGGAGCAGCAACCAAACTGTGCCACCAAAGTCATCAGAGGCCAGACCTTGTTTCTGCAGGAGCCTCACTCAGCAGGACCAGAGCTGCACTCCCTGAGCTTGGCCAGGCTTCCAGCCCTGCTGTGGGGTTCTCCATGTCCAGTGTCATTCCAGCACCTTCCAGGGCTGCAGCTGAGGAGAACATTCCACAGCCAAACCTCAACAGCAGGAGCATTTCCCCAGCCCTTTCCTCTCAACTGCAGGGGGTACTGCATCATTGCCCATGGATTTGTAAGGTGTACATTGAATTAGATTGGATTCCAGGTGAGTTCAAAGAGGGAATAATGTCCTCCATGAGCTGCTCAACCTGATCCTCACCTCTTTCCAGCCTCCTCCTGGGTTCATTACGTTCTTCTTTCCAGCTCTTCCTATGACAGGTTTACTGAATGACACAAAATCATCAGCAGCCAGTTCATTAGTTGTTATTGGCAGTGTTGTTCACCAGATCTTGCCTTGTTTGTGTGGGGAGGAATTATAAATCCCATTCCCTAACCATGCATCCATGCTGCTTGCCAAGAGATGAGGGGTGAGGGGTGGAAAAACCAGGTTCCCCAGTGCTCTTTGGTTTTTTCTGAATGGCAGTGGGTTGGAGAAGGCTGGACATCACCGTGCAGGCGGGTCTGGGGAGAGCAGGCAGCAGAGCTGTGAGAAAGAGGAGAGGGAGCGACGAGATCAGTACATCAGAGCAAGAATTGAAACAAGTTAAGAGCTGTATGCCTGTTAGCTCCTCACTGCCAAATAATCTGCCCCTGAAAGGGAAGAATATCAGAGTGACTGCAAAGGAACACAGATTGGTTTAATAATATCAGAAACTCTTTTGAAGGCAGCTGTGTAGCTTAGAGCAGGTGGGTGCAACTCGACAGGGAGGCCTGTCTCTAGGTAGGGACTTTGTTAAGGAGAAGAAAGGGGGGGAGGGAGAGATATAAATTCTGTTGTCAAGTAACATCACGCTTTAATTTCATGCCACATTATGACAATCTGGTCTGTGAGGCACTCCCAGTGTGTGGCTGCAGAGCTGCTGTATTACAGCTGATAGGCCCGGGAGACCTGCAGCCCTCAGCTAATTGTAAACCCGATTAAATAGCAGTGTGAAGAAGTTTGATTAATTCAATCTATCTCCATGCATCAAGGCCAGAACCAGACGTGGCACGAGCCCCAAATCTTTGGAGTATCAAGGTCTTTGTTCTTTATGCTTAAAATCAAATTTAAAAAAAATAATAATATTGAAAATGAAGCATAAGAAAATAATGAAATTATAACATCATGAAACGATGCACCATAAGTGACAACTCTACTTTTCTTCCTAGAAAATCTCCAACCTTTCTGCCTGCAAAAAATAATGCCAAAAAAGCATTTCAATTAGCATCTTTATGTGCTTGCCCAGATAAATTACCATACTAATAAACTTCTGATAGACTTTCAGAGGCTGCTTAACCAAGGGCTTCTGATCCTGCTGAATTCATGGTCTCTTGGACAGGATGGATTTGGACCTGATTAATTTTAATTGTTTCAATTGTGGAGAAACTGGCGATTGCTCTCTTCTATGTGCATGTGAGACAGAGAAAGAGGGTGTAAAAGGGACTGTCCCTGCCATCCCAGCTGGCCTGGCTGGCCTTTGGGACACCACAGCACCCACTGCACTCTGCACAGAGCAATAATTTCCATTCATTTATTGTACACGATTCCTAAATGCCTTCCACCTCCCAAAATTCTGTGAGACTGGCAAACAGCACATCCAGCTTCTGAAGTCATCTGTTTGATGAGCAGTTTTGACCAAGAAAAGTGTGAATATTCCTAGGGAACATTTTGACTTGGCCTGTTTCTATTTGGAGACAACTACAGCTGCACATACTGGAAGCATTTGGGTCTTTTTCCCCCCTGGGCAGGGTCTTCACTGGTTTCCAAGGAACTGAGGGATTTTTCCATGCTCTGTCTGCAGAGAAAAGAGATCTCGCAAGTCAAGCTGCTCTTAGTGGTCTCTTTTAGACTGTCACTAAAGAAAGTAATGCAGGAAATGGTTTAAGAGAGCTGAGACTTATTTCTGTGTCTTAATAAGGGATCTGCACACGTGTGTGTAACTCTCCCTCCCCTCAGTCACAGCCCACTGCATGTGCCCTCACCTGGTACCTCCTGCATCCCATATTAATGGGATGACTTGCAATGGCACCAGGAGCAGAGCCACACAAAGAGTAATATTAGATTATTTCTGTAATTCATCAGGATCACGGTTGGACAGAAACCTCTTAAATCTGCCTAAAGTGGCTTCCTATGGATGCTGGTGCAACCACCAAAAATAATATATTGTGCATACAGGTACAGCAACCTACAGGCTGCTTTTTGTGTGTGATTATAAAATACCTGCATGACCCTCCTAAACTGAATATCATTTGATGGCAGAAGCTGAGCAACTGTACTACTCAGGAGCCTGAAAGGTTTCAGAAGCCTTCTCCCTCCTCTTCCTTTTCTCCCCCACCAGCAAATGTGGAGGACTTCCCAGGCCCCACCACACTCCTGGAATGCATTCTCTCAAAAAGCCCACTGAACCTCAAATTATTATTCCATGGTGAGAAAAGCAGTGAACAGTAGAAAATGACAGTTTTCCCAAATGGAGGTGAAAATGCACTTTCTCCTGTACTTAAAAGAAATAACAGCTTTCAGCAAAGATCTAAATCCTAGCAACAAGCACTACATAAATGCAAAAAGGTCATCTTTTTGTTAGAGAAAGGTTACTTTGCTGAACACATACTTTAAAAAATAATCTACTAAAGGAAGTTAAGCTGGGTAACATTTTTGTTGTATTTGCACATGGAGAGAACAGATCTGTGCACTCCCTTTCAGGGCAGGAAAGTGAAGGACGGTTGATTACAATGAACAATTTTCTTCTTTGAGAGGTACAAGGAAAAGAATCTGAGATATCTTTCAAATGGCTACTTCAAAAGAAAATTTGGTCTCTGCTGAGCAAAGCATTGGTTGTCAGCTGTGAATTCACCTGGATGGCAATAAAGAGGGACTTTACCTACCCTGCTAGAAATGGCCAGAATAATGAGTGCTCCTACACCCCTGGTGCTGTCATGCAACTTTTTCCTTGTCCCCTCTCCTCCTTGGCTGAAAAAATGCTTGGGGTAAAATTTTGGTTCCAGCAAAGGACACAGCAAATCCCCCTTTGCCTTCAAAAGAGAGAGGAGACCCCAAAGTTTGGGAGATGGGAGGCTCTAAGCCAAGAACCTCCTGTTTGAACAGACGAACAGGCAAGGGGTGTGGAGAGAAACAAAGCACAGAGGGCTGATCTGTGCAAATCCTTATTAAGCAGGAGAGTACATAAGAATATGTTTAATTTTACTCCTAGTCAATAAAGTAAGAGGCTCTGCAAGCCAGATTGGGTAAGCTGCTGTTCAGAAAGAATCATCACAAGAAACAGGGAGGCATAAGATGATGAAGCCAAATGTTGAGGGGAGAAAGGAGAGGAATTAATAGCAGAAAGTCTATCAGAAATGCCCAGAAAGCCTTGGTCCTGCAAATGACATCAACAAGGATACAAGAAGTTATGGGCTGCATGAAACAACAGCTCCAAAACACTTGAGTCCAATTCAGAAGGATGCTGGTGGGGAAAAAATCTCCCCAGTGTTTATTACCCTGGTCTGGATCCATTAATTCTTACGTGATTCAGTACACCTCCCTCTTCCCTGGACCAAGCTCCACCTCCAAGATAACAAGTGTTCAGGAATTACCACGTCTAAACAGACATATAAAACCTGGGCTTTTTTTCTAGGTCTCTTCTTGTCTTTGGGTGAAACTCTGCCCTGTTGATGTCAGTTGGAAACTGCTGTTGATTTTACTGGGAGCAAGGATTATATTGTCTTCTGGGGAAATATAAACAGTTACCTTCAGAGCCCTTAACAGAAGGAGGAGAAAAATCTCTGGTCAATAATAAGCTAAGCCTAGGAAAATAAAAATGCAGTTCTCTGTCACCTTGGAAAGATCAACATCATTTGTCATGTGGTGTTTATTCAGCAGAACAACAACTGCATTTGTGCTTTTGAAGAGAAATGAAAAGGGGAAAGTAGCAGGAGGGGGAATGGGGGAGATCTGAGCACAGGAATGTACTGCCACTCCAGCCTGCTATCATTAAACCACATCAGAACTTCATAATCATGGTGTTTAATTAAACAACAGAGGCATGGGTTTATGCATTAATAATGAAGCCTAGCACTTTAGCATGTCAGGCTAAATACAGTTTTAAATTAATAATGTAGCACCACAGCATTAGTGAGAAAATGAAATCTTATTAACAACTTAATAAAGTCCCTTATTTGCTAAAGTTCCAGCTCTCAGGGAACAGTATTATAGCAAAGCATTTGCATCCCTTAAGGGGGCAGATGGGAGGAGGTGCTGCTTTCTCACACCCTCCGTAATTCCATTATATATAGCTCCCGTAGTCACTAAATATTGCCTGGTGTCTGCCAAATGATGCCTTATGGTGCTTCTAAACCTGGGTGTGACATGCTGGGTAATCTGCAGACACTCTTTTTAGACACCCAGGAAGGACATTGCCTCCCTTTTTTCTGGAGAGCCAGCAGGGGATGGATGGAGCCCTGCCCACCAGATCAGTGCTCTGCAATCCTTTCTGGATGGCCCTCTCAGGGCCCAGGACTGCAAACACTGCTCTGTTAAAGACAAGGGACTGAAGCACAGAAAGCAGCTGAGAGCATGAGGAATGGCAGAAAGCAATGATTTCCTCTGGCTTCCAGGCTTTTGAGCCATCAGCTGATCTCTCACAACGGCCTCTATAAGCATTCTTGGACCACTGCTCAGTTTAGGACATTTTATTTTCAGGACAGACTGAGGGTGTGCCTGGTGAGGTACTCCAGCTCTGCTGATAGGAGCCACTATTTAAGCTACGGAAGCTCCAGCAATTTATATCCAGGGTTTCACAAGATTTTAGCTTCTTGATTCCCACTGATTCACAGACCTGGGCCACCTCAGGCACGCAGTGAATTGGTAAAAGACTAAAGACTGGAGCCCCATCTGCTCATCCCTACAGAATCTGAAGCCCAGGGCCAGGTTTCCACTTGTTGACATGTTTGACACAAATTTGCCAACCAAATTCCCTTAAATCCAGAGAAACAGCTCAATATCTCTGCCATCCAATTGCTGGGTCTCTCTCTGCAGGCTTAAAGTTCCATCTGAGCTCGCTTTGCTAGGAAACAAAGAACAGGCTGCAGGACCATAATGAAATGAGTAATGTGGGGACAAGATCCAAAGTCAATGAGCTGACTTGAAATAGCTGAGCATCAAGGCCATGGAGAACTGACAGCAGCAAAGCCACAACCAGCCACAGCCATGAAATTCAAGAGAGATCATTAAAAAAGATTAATAGAGACCGGAGCAGACAAGGCATATCCAGCTATGAGTCTGTCAAAGAAGGGTCTCTTTGGGATATAAAACACTGATCAAACATCTTGTGCAGCTTGAAAACTATTGAATTAGGATGGAAATCAGCCAGCAACACCACTGACAGTTGAAGACAGGATTGGAGAAAAGCAGTGGGTCAAACCCTACCTTTGGTTGTGCTCATGACACCATAGAGCTATTTCCTGTTCCTTCCCCGTCTGCATTCCCTAATTTTTCTCTGAATTTGTTGGACAATGTACCAACATAAGGAACCTTTTAGAGTGCTGGAAGAGCACATGAATGATTTGGGTAAGACCCAACAATTCCCCTTCTCATGGTCACAACTCCCTTGAAAAGGAACGCTCTTCCATATACCATGCCTCCAAATTTAATTTGCATTTTCCATTATCCCATATCTTGCTACAGAAAAAAAAATACTGATCTTGCAAGAAATTGGACATGAGATTCTTGTTCTGCCCTTTTTTTTTGTCTCAGTTAGTGCCCAGTTTGATGGAAGGAGGAGGAAGATGGGGCAGAATGATCAGTGGAGCTCTCCTAGGAGAGCTCCAAGTAGGAAGCAGATTTTCCTGCAAGGTCTGTGTGCCCTGGGAGCCTGACCTGCATGCAGAGCCTGCCTGTCCATTCACCTCCTCCTGCAGACACCCAGGGAAGGTGGGTTCCACTTGGAAACCACAGAGTTCATGGGAAGTAGCAGCTTGTGCACTCTTTGTGCAAATGAAATGTCTAGGACATAAAAATCACCTTGGTGTGCCTTGTCTTCCATCTCCCCTGTTAAATAATAAATAGAAGCCTAATGGAACTGAGCATGACTGCAGGATGCGAGTGAAGGCAGGGCAGACCTGCATGTTCCCCCTTACTACATCATCAGTGAGTAAATGGGTCACTGGTGAATGGGGTCTAAGTAAATCTCCATCCCTTTTTTATTCTGTCTTTATCCTCAATCTACTGCAATGAGATATGGCTCAAAATCACACACCCCTGCTACAAAACACTAAATAGAAACATTACTAATTATCTCATCAAACTGCCTTATGTTTCTACCCTAAGCTCAAGAAAACTTCAGCAAATAAAGTTTTTCATTCTAGAAATCCTTCATTTGGTTTTTAATTGTGCTGCAGGATGTCTTGGGATCTGGTCTTTTTCTCCCCCCTTTTTTTTAAATTTTCTATTTATTAATATTTAATCTCTGCACAGTGCAGAAGAAAATCATTTCTGCAATAACATCAGAATGGGAGGGTTAGAAATCAATAGCCAAGCTCTCACAAGACACATTCAATCCCTTCTTAATCCATTTTCAACTGCTCCCTTGTCTTATTAGAACAGCCAAGTTCTCCCTCACTCATTAGGTTGGGATATTCACATTGCAGGAGGGACCTGAAAGCTCCCAGAGAAGCACAAACCTCTGGAAAAGCAGGAAAGAGAACAAAGCACTTTTGGGGAGTGGGGAAGAAGCCTGGACATCATCCTGTACCCAAAACCCTGCTTTAAAAGCCTTCTGATTGAAAGCCTGTCCCCATTTCCCTGAATTGTGGCACATCCTGCATCCACTGCCAGCCCTGGCCCACTGGAACATTGGTTTTCCCTTTCAGTTCTCCTTCGGGGCCATCTGTCACACCCAGCTCTATCAAGCACCTCAAGCATCACCTCCTTTGCTCATGGGTCAGCTCTGCAGAAGTGTGAGAGCCAAACAAGCACTCTCAGTGGGAGAAGCCAGAAAGTCAGTGAGCAGGAGAATCGCCTCACCTTCCTTAGTGCCTCTAAGGTTTGAGGATGTGACAACATGGATTTGTTATATGGGCCTGTCCTATACGGACACCAAACCCCATGGCTTCCAGTCTGACCAAGCCCCACCATGGCCATGCAGAGTTACTCAGCCCTGAACAGCCAGCCCACCCCTCCCTTCTGCTTCCATCAACACTTTCTCCTTGGCAAACCATGGGCGTCATGCAGCCCCCGTGCTTCCCCCGGCACTCGGTTTTACTTCATGGAAGGAAGGCAACACCTCTGCCTGGACTCCAAGGGGGCAGCTGGGGTCCCTGTCACTGCCTTCTCTTCAGTGGTCGCGTGTTCTGGGATGAAGTTCTGAATAAGAGAATTCAAGCTTTCCCTGCAAACACCTGCTCTGTGCAGGGCTCAGTATCCGTACATCCTTTCCCTTTCAGCAGACGCAGTAGTGGGGGCTGTTCAGTTGTTAGAGGGTGTAGCCAGAGCTAAGGATGGCCCGTGCATTTCTAGCTGCCGTGAAGAACTCTGTCCTAGTGTTAAAGGGCTGGCAGGAGACTGGGCAGGAGGAGCAGGAGAAGGAGACTGGGACGTGGGAGCAGCAAGAGCTGTACATCCGTTTTAAACATCCTGTATCCTGTCTGGAGATTGAAGCAGAGCCGGATGGGAAAGAGAGAACGATGTGTCCTTGTCCTGCTCCTGTGGCCCGGCCGCACATCCCAGGTGTGCCTGTCCCTCCTGCGGCACCGCCGCTGCCTCCGAGCCCGGCTGATGCAAGAAGAGACTTTGCCAGCAGAGGGAACTGCAGACCGGATAATCGCTCCTTCCCCGCTGAAACACTCACCAAAACCCGTAGTTCAGTCTCTCCTCTCCTACCTGGAAAAGGGATGTTTCAGATTCCTCTGCCGCTGCTCTTGACCAGCTTGCTGCTGGTTGGTTTGGTTACTGAGAGCTTCCTGTCTAAGGGGACTGCTAAAGAAAACCATTCAAACAAGAAACCAATTGAAAACTCTCTGTTTACTGTATTAAAAAAAATAATAATAATAATCCTGCAAATCCCTATAGCTATCTTCTTGCTGCCATCTAGTGAAGGGGAAAAAGTATGACTTGAGTGACATAAGCAGAGCAAAACCTATCCCAGAGACTTGTACCTGTTAAACAAACTCTAACTTTGAAAAAACTGCTTCAAAACAACCTTTAAAGTTGCATGAAGGTTTCCCTTTTGGAAGTGTCCTTCATAAAATGCCCTCCTAGGTCCTCGAATGGACAAGCCTGACTGGTGAAAGCCTGACTTTGTCATCACTTTGTCTGAAGAACAATCCAAGAGTGACCATTTTGTTGCACTGAAACTCTTCATGCTGCCCTTAAAAGCTGTAGGAATTGTGGTGGTCTTTGCAGGATCAGGCAGTAATGGAAGCTCTCACTGCCTTTTATATTACCATGAATAGATAATTACTGCAGGAGGATCACAAGCAGGCACCTAATTTCTCAGACAAGGTTTTATAAGCAGAATCAAACTCCTTGTTAGGACCTGAGTGAGCTTCAGGACTGAGAACAGGCGTCTTATACCCAGAGTCCTGTGCCTCAGCCATAAAATCTTCCTTCCCTTAGATGACAATGGTGTGGTCCTGCATGCCTCAGGAATTTTTGGGAGGAAAGCCTCAGCTGTGTGACAGACAAGTGATAAACAGGCAGTCAGCAGAAACACAAACACTTCAGCACTCCAGTTCCTGCTGCACTCCTGTCGTGCTTCCATGACCTGTGGCCAGTCCAGACCTGTGGTTTTGGCACGCACCTGCCAGAGTGAGCTCTGCCTGCTTTCCTCACCTTGGGTTTTTGTCTCTACCCACCAACCATTTCCAAACAGCCAGACCCAGCACAGTATTGCCAATGCTTGTGCTTTCCTACACAGCTGTTCTTGCTGGTTTCCTGCTGTTACCCACAGGGGATGAAGGATTCACCCACCACTTCCAGCAGTTCCAGGGAGCTTCCAGTAGAGTAACTCCGCTCATCCCACCGCCTTTTGTACCCACAGAAAATCATCCAATGGCACATTTTGATGCTTGAATACCTCTTTGCTTTTGTGCGTGTGTGTTTGCCTGGATATAAGATCCAAACCCTGCCGTGTCTGCAGCAGTGAGCAGCGCTGTTATTTCCCGGTATCCACAGCACAGGTGTGGGATTGCAACCTGACACCCGAACGCGCTCCCGGCTCTTACTGCGCCCCTCAGCCTTGGGGATCACTTCGGGATTTGCAGCGCTCTGCCCACCTCTGGCTCGATGCCGAGGAGCCGGGTGGGTGCCGAGGAGCCGGGTGGGCGCCCGCTCCCCTCCGGTGGTCGCTAGATGTCAGCACGGGACCGCCAGCCCGGCCCCGGGGACGCGACAGACCCTGGCCCGACAGACC
>WEZZ01033943.1:0-29915 GCA_013400585.1 Chloropsis cyanopogon
TCCCGCACCTGTGTAGGGCCCGTCTGGCTCCGCTCTCCCTCTTTTTTGTGCCCTTGTTCTGTGCAAAGCCGCGCGGAATGTTGGTTCCTTGTGAAACGCTGGTTTCTGTGTGAAAATAGGGGCGCTGCGGGTTTCTCCTCTCTGTGAGACGCTCGCTCCTGCACGAAGCCGATCCTGGGAGTTGTGAGAGGGATTTGTCTGTCGCGGTCTGTGTTTTCTGAGCTGCGGGGCTCAGGGGCAAGCACAGACAGACATTTACGGAGGATTTTTGCTTTGTGTTTCCATAATACCTATGAAGAACACGCACTGCATTTGGCTCATAATTTCAGTTTATTATCAAAATGTTTTGATCAGATGACAAACTCAGAAAGCTAAAAGGACATAGGTTTTTAAATAGACCTATTGTAGCAGTCATCTGAGGTATCTGCTACTTGGTTTGGAAATGTCTTTGCTTTGATAAACAAAGCAGTAAGTTCCTTTGCAATCTGCATGAGGATGTTTAATAGATACCATTGCAGATTTAAAGCCTTTTACCCTCTCACTTAAAGCTCCTTCGGACTCTTGCAATCAGTTGTGCAGCTTTCCTGATGTGAGGACTGACGTTGATCAGAACACAACAAGTTATGTGCAGGATCAGAGCCTAAGCACTGACAGTCAGCCTGAAAACTCCAATGTTTGTGCCTTCCATTGGAAAACTCAATTTTGTAAGCTTTATCTTATTGCCCGATACCATGCTTTAGTCCAATTTCCCAGTTCTATGCAGCCACTGATAAAATATGTTACAATACTTCAAGTCAAAATGTAGCTCAAGATTTAAATATAAAAACTATGATTTGTACATTACTAGAAACATTAAAAAAGAGCAACTTTAGAGAAAGCAAGATAAAGCTTAGAAAATGGTGAAAGGGTCTTTGATCACAATTTTACAGATTATAGGTACAGAAATTAATAAATTACCTACGATTTCAGTTGGGCTGTAAAGCTGTAAATTAACTGTTGTAAATAGGGACTTCAGATAATACACGCTGTAGTAATTAGTGAGAAGTTACTTAAGTACAGCAGGTCTTTGGACTCCTCTCGTATAAATGGTTTCAAGTAAAAATGAAAGCATTTGGTAGAACAGATTTCCCCTATCAGCAGAGGGTACAGAGTCTGACACTGGCATATAAACTGTCGTCTGTCTATCGTGTTATGGTGGCTAAAATGAGTGTTACCGAGAATTTCCTTCCTGCCCCTGCTCGGAAATCTGCATTCACCAACTGCGGGGAGACCACGTGTTGTACTTTGCCATTTTCAAATGAATCCCAAAAGCCAGGGGCTGTGGGGGCAGGGTTCAAACTCCAGGTGAGGCGTGGCGGTGCTCTGCCAGGTGAGTGAGGTCCTACGGGGCTCGGGGCAGGAGCAGCCCAGCGCTGCCTCGCTCCTCCTTCGGTGCCGCCTGGGTGATGATTCGGGGTTTGCATCTTTACCAAGGATTACAGCCGTGCCTCTAGCATATTCCCCTCAGCCTTCTTCCCTCCTGCCCTTCTCCAAATCAACTGGAAAGGTCTCTCTTCCTGGAGAGCTCCTGGAGGTGTGAGGTTTGCAGTCCGTCACCAAACGCGGCACTTCTTGGCAGGATCCATGTTGTCACTCGTGGTGCACGAAAAGGCTTCTGAAAACTCTGGGGAGTTCTGCAGTGACCCCAGGACCCTTTAAAACAAAGCAACACGCTGTCATTGCTGCCCGCCCTGGTTGGAAACAAACAACACGACCCATGTTTGGTAACTTGTTTTGCTGTGTCACCTCTGTAGTGTGGGGAACGCCCTGCTGCTGCGCTCTGTTGCTTCATTTCACCTCAAAGGCTGGCTGTGTTTTCTTCAGTGCATCTTGCCCCTATTGCAACCCCAAAAATGCAGGACCTGTCCCTTCCTCATGGCTGGCTCTCCAAGCCAGTTCTTTCACCTAGAACGGATTTCTTGCTTGTCAGTAGTTTTCACTGAGGATTTTTTCAGCTACGTTTTGCTGACAGGTTTCTTGGTGAAAGGAAAACAAGACCCTGAGGTCAAGGGCTGTGGTGGTAACTCATAGGTGAATGCTCATGTACATTTTTACACCAGCCAAGGTTTAACTGAGCTCATGCTGCTCCTCTGGGCGTTCTGCACAGATTTTCCAGTGAATGAGTTTCCTGGCAAAAAGTCTCATGCAAACAATGGCTTTCAACTCAACATGGGAAGTGAGTGTGAGGCCATTCTAGCTAAGGCTGATTTTATATGTGTAACTGTGAACGTGTGTGAATAGATCTGCCAAAAGTCACTTGTTCCTTCAGGACTGGGAATGCAGCAGCACATACCTGTGCAGGGAAACAGGTCAAATACAGGTACTGATGGACATTGATTGTGGCCCAGAAGTTCTTTAAAGAACTGTTTCCTTGAGTAATTCATGACTATGGTGAGAATTATGTTCATCATTAGAACCAGGGTGTGCCCTCAGAAGCTGAGGTGAAGTTCAGCAGTGACACCTGCAACACTTCAATTGGTCTAGAAGGCCAAAAGTGCCTCCCTGGTTTTGGGAGCCAGCAGTGGAACAGGAGACAGCACAGAAAAAGGGTTCTCGAAAACCTCTTGCATTTTGGTGATCTAGCTGTGCTTCACTGCTCCCATGAACTAGGACTGCTGAAACGGGATGCTCTGCAATTAACAATTTCTATGAGGAGCTGCCTGTCCTACTTGTGAGGAGAAGCAGCCCACAGTCAGTGCAGCAGGTGTTGAAAAGGCTCACTGCACTCCCCAGATCATAACCAGAAAAGGCACCTTGGGAGCCTTTGTGACACTGGCATAGCGTGTTATTAGGCGTTAATTTTGTGGGCATGTCTCATGAAATGTTTTCTATTTTAGAGCTCTTAGGGGGCCTCATCCTATAAATGACTGCCCATTCTGAGAATGTTGTCTGGTTCCTCATGAACACTTGTATCATTGCATATAAAGTTTATGGCCTGTCCTGCCGATGTACAGACAGCACAGCACGATGTAATGTGTCCAGGGTACACACAAACACAGCTTGCTGCACTGGGATGCTGAACTAGGCCACTTCAAAGGCCTTGTACCTCATCCAAATCAGATGTGCTGAGGTCCTGAAGGGCCTCTGGAGCCTCATTAGCACAGAGACCAGACAGGAATGACTGTAGGAGCTGGTGCACAGACTGCCTCTGGGAGAGATCCCAGATAGCACAACCCACCCACAATGAAAGCAGGCAGGAACAGTGAGGGAACAGTCACTGCTTTCACTGAGTATTTGAGAGTGTGGGATAAACAAGATTTGGTGAAAAACCGTCGAAAGAAAGATACTGCAATTCATGTAGTGGATTGTATCAGCAGAGAACTTGGCTGTGGTTGACACGGAGCCTGGAGATAACTCAGCCTTCCAGCAGATGCTGTGATGGCTGCACTGCCTCTGATATCGTGGCATTGGACCAAACAGGTTTATTGGAGCACATTGTTACACTGCTGATGAATAGGCTGCTCTGACTTCAGATAAAAAGAAAAGATCCTAGTCTGGTTCAAAGGCTTGCACCCACCAGCAGCCATGTTTCCTGCATGGCTCTGCTGAATTGAGCCCAGCTGATCGTGGGAAGGCTGGCTGAGCACACCAGGCACAAAATGCACACCTGCTCTTGTACCACAGCACGTGGGTTTGTTAAGAGTGAGAGGCAGTGGTCTCCCACTGATTCTGCCTGTGACTTCAGTGGAGGACAGAAGTTCATCCGTGCTGTTGGTGTACAAGAACCCTATCAGGAGCTATTGTGGGAGCCAGGGACTCGTGGATGAGCCCTCAATTCCAGACACAGTCACTTGCACTGCAGAAAGAGTCACACAGTGACAGCCGGGTGATGGGGGTTGTGTCCTGTGGTGGAGACTGTCCAAGGCTGCTCCACAGTGTGGACAGAACTAAGTCAGATCTTCTCAAGGATGAGACAACGATCCCACATCCTTGCTTTGCCTGTGGAGCTGCCTGGGAAGGGCTTTGCCTGTTTGGGCAGTGCTGGGCTGGAAGCACCCCAGGGTGCTCTGCCTGTAGGTGTGTGTGTGTGTGTCAGAGCTCCCCTGGGAAGGGCAGCCCAGCCCTCGGGCAGGGTCACCCCAGTCCCCCACAAAAGAGCCGTGTTGCAGAGGTGTTACACCTCGGGATTGCACTGGGGTTGTTCAGGGCTCTGCTGACCTGAATTTGCCTGGGCTGTGCACGTCTGTCTTGATGGAGTTCACTGCATATTCTGGTCTGTACGTTCCACACCACACCTGCACAGGCAACAAAGAAAAGCATCATTAGCCTAAGGTTTTACAGGAAGACACCTGCTGTCACTTAACTATGAAACACCTAATGTTCATGAGAATAAATTCCACATTAGAACAAAGAGAAAAAAGGGTGTATTTTGGTAAAAAAACTACGTCATTGTCCTCAGACAAAGGCACTTGGGCACAAGGCACTTCCTACCAGGCTTATGAGTGGCTGAATTAATTTCTTTATGGAAGCTAAGAATCACCTAACAAGACTTTATTTTCACTGCTTTGCAGTGAACACTGCTCAGCTCTGCAGCTCTGCCAGCTCTCAGTTAGCCCATGGGAGTCAGCCTGTTCTGACTTGCTGTTAAACCTTAATGTCAAGTGGTTTTCAAAGCCCTCAGGCAAGAAGCAAAGGATACCTGTGCGAAGTTCAGAAAAAACAGCTGTTTGTGGTTCATGTCGAGGCCAGGAAGAAGCTTTTCTTTTCCGTGTTTACTCACAAAGTTTTCATAAGCCTGTAGAATGAAGCGAGTAGAAATGTTACCCCTTCCAGCATTTTCCCAGTCAAAATAAAATGACGACAAGGAGGAGCATGGATTCTTTGACATAATTACTTGTTGCCTCCCTTGGCCATCCATCCCATATATGCCACCTTGAAGCAGAAGACAACAGCGCCATTTCTTAGTGCTGTGCTATCAAGTATCTAATGCTGCATCAGGAAAAAGAGATTTTTTTCCACCGTGGGTTTTTTGGGGTTTTGTTTTTTTTTAAAGTGAATTGCAGAAGACTTGAAACCCTTGCCATAGTAAGAGCAGCTGCTTTCATGTTTCTTATGGGGACGTGTCAAACGATGTGTTGTTAGTGTATCATCACTGATGAAAGATGCTGGAGAAATGTTCTGCCTGAAGTCAGTGCCAAAGCAATGCACCAGTAAAGCCAATCAACTGCCCAAGCGCAGCTGAGGAATGAGCAGATAGCAGGTCCATGGAAAAGGCTCTGGAAGTTTCCATGGATAACAGCTGAACAAGAGCCAGCGGTGCCACAGCACTGCAAAAAAGGCAAGTGTTGTACTGGGATGTGTAAACAGGAGTGGCTTATATGAAATACATGAAGTAATCCTTCTACTCTGCTCGGCGCTGGCCAGGGCTCAGCTGGAGTGCTCTGTCCAGTTTTGGGCACTGCCCTTCAAGAAAGATGTGGACCAACTGGAGAGAGTCCAGAAGAAAGCAGCAAGAATGAGCAGAGGTCCAGCAAACATGACCTATGAGGAAAGATCGAAAGAATTGGGTTTGTTTAGTCTAAAGGAGAGAAGTCTGGGCCTTGAAGCATGTAAGTCTTCAAATATGTGAAAGGTCACAGGAGAGAAAGGAGCAGATTGCTGTGTTTGCCCTGCTGGAGGCAGAGCCCTGGTGGCACTGGGAGAGCCACGAGGAGGCAGCGGGAACGCTCCTGTGGGAGCCTGGAAGGAGGCAGAAGGGGCTGGTCCTACCTGCATGGAGAGGAGCATGGAATGTTGACCTCTCAAGATTCCTTTTGGACCTTTTTTACTGTTTATATGATGTCATAATAATTTTTAATACTTCTGACCTAATTTTTCTGGCTACTCCCATTCCTTTCAGAAAGCGTATCCCCTTTCATGGCTTTGTACTCTGCACAAATATTCCAGTAACTGAAGATCAGACTAATCTAATAAGCCTGATGCCTCTTTTAGGCTTCCAAATCATTCCTTAAACTCTCATTATTAATTGTCTTTGCCCTCAAATATGTCCATTTCCAGTGAGAGATTGGAGAAGTGTGAGCTGGCCCACGCATCCCAGAGGCTCTTTGTTGAGCAGTGACTGCACTCAGTTGTCAAGTTTAGAGTATTTTGCCACAGAAGAAGGTGATCAGGGAAGGAGAAGGAGGATCAC
The DNA here is from genome assembly GCA_013400585.1 of Chloropsis cyanopogon. NCBI lineage: Eukaryota > Metazoa > Chordata > Aves > Passeriformes > Irenidae > Chloropsis > Chloropsis cyanopogon. The sequence goes on from WEZZ01033943.1 coordinate 6,170, forward strand.
GCTGTTGAGGCTTGCAGCCATCGGATTTGTGAATAACAAGACAAGCTGGCAGAGAAGCTGGCTTGCTGCTCTCCTGCAGACCATGCTCACAAAAAGAACCCGTGTCTCTCTGACTGTCAGTCTCAGCGGTGGCCAATCCAGGGAGCCCAGCAGCTGTCTGAGGGAGAGAGGGAAAGCAAAGCCAGAAAGCACCCAGCTCCCATGGAAGGCTTAGTGCAGGAGTCCAGTGTCTCTGACAACTTGGCATACCGGTACTGAGGGCCCAAGTCACCTGCACAAGATGAAAAGCAAAGTGTTTGTGTTTATGGGTCAGCAGAAAGTCATTCTGCCCCTCCTTCCTGGCACGAAAACCCTGGCATGAAAATCCTGGTGAAGATGACAGCCAGAGGCAGACAGCTGCTGGTATCAGCACTTTCCTAGGGTCATGGTCCAAGTGTGAGCCAGCAAATGTTTCCATTCCACACATTCCTTATTCACAAAGGGGAAAAAAATTGAAGAAGAGTTCTCTAGAACAGGTAATCTGTAGCCTGACATGATTAACAGGGTGAGAGAAACACCACAGCTGGCCAGTAGCTTTAATCCAGCCCTTGATGGCACAGTCGGTCTGGTCCTGTCCCCAACACAGAAATTGTGTTTCTTCTTCCAGGGCTCTGAAACTGATTTTCTTAATCTCTGACAGCTTCAGCTAAAATAGAAAAATGGATACTTCTTACCTTGTATGCTTGTCTCACACCCCCATTATCAGCAATGTTTTCTCCTAGAGTGTTGATTCCACTCAGCTGTAAAATAAAGGAAAAGTATTGGTTTCTGAAAAAAAAGCTTATCCAGGATCTGCAACATCAAACTTTGTGCATTTTCTAGTTTCTAAAGGCAAGAATTACCTTAAAATCTGAAGGTTTAGCAGAAGATTATGTTAAAATCTCTGAAAAGTCTTTATGTCCCTTGTCTCAAAATCCCTGTTTTGAGATACTATTGTTTTTCTAATCCTCTTCCTTCCACTCCAGGCAACTTTCTAGGCTCTCTGTCTCTTACCCAGATTTTCTGCTACTTAGTCACTGCTCATTTATTCTTCCTCTTTTCTCCTTGTCTTTAATCCTCAGTTTCTTACCACAGTTCCACTTAGAGGAAGTGGACAGAACCTGTAGTCTGTAGAACAAGTTAAAATTCAAACTCCAAATTTCTGAAATTGTCTGTTAACAGACATCAGCAAACCTGCTAGAAGGTATTTTTCTGTATAGTAGGCAAGTTCAGTAGCTTCTTGGTAGCCAGATATATAGAAGATCTCTACTTAGAAGGTAATCCTAAGTCAGTCAAACGGCACCAAAGATGATGAAGCTTTGATAATGGGAAATCTCTAATTTTATTTTCAAAAAGCCATATTTTAACCTTTAGTCCAATGTATTGATTTATGATAGTTAAAGCTACAAAATCTAGAACCATCCTTTGATTGAATTTAATACGTGAATAAAAGGGCAGAAAAACACGTTGGAATTTTCTTCTCTGTTCTTACTGGCCTGTCTCTCAGTTCCCACACTTCAACACACGTTTTGAGGAAACCTCAGGGCTGGGAGTTTTATCTTTTCCCTGTCCTGTGTGATGGAATATATTGTCAGGCTGAAAAAGGCAGCCAGTGGAACTGAGAGAAATAACTTCTTGTGCCTTCCATGTAGCACTGCAAGCAGTGCTGTCCCACCAAACCAGCTCCACCAAGAGCACCTACGTTCTGTCCACCTGCCAGGTCCCACGAGAAGTTCCCATACTGGTACACCATGCACTGGGACAGCTCCTTGAAATTCCGTGCTGATTCTTCAGTCCACCAGTCCACAAGGTCTCCGTTCTCATTAAAATTCCTGCCTGTAACAGTTTGTTAAACAGAATTATTTATACAAGAGAAGAGGGTTTGGTGCAGTGAGGAGGGGAGAGAGTAAGACTTTGGAGAGCAATACTGTAATGCCTCAGAAACCCTCAGCCTTGATCTTACATATGGGAATCCATCTCCCTCTATGTGCTCCCGGGAAGGATTAAGCTCTGAAGCAGGTCAAGCACCCCGTGCAGGGAGTGTTTTGTCCCCAGCAGCTCCGTGCTCACCGTTGTCGTCGAAACCGTGCGTGATCTCGTGCCCGATGACCATTCCTATGCCGCCGTAGTTCAGGGCTTTGGGCTGCGAGGCGCTGAAGAAAGGGGGCTGCAGAATGCCCGCAGGGAAGACTGAAAGGGAAGGCACAGCACAGTTAGGGCCCTGCCCCGTTATCCTGCAGCTACGGCGGGGCCAGAACGCTTTTGTGGGCTGCAGCCAAAACCACCCTGCTCCCTCGGATGTCCCGGCAGCAACGAGTGACTGGCACACGGGAGTGCTGCAGGACAGGAGCGGCACAGCAGCAGGGCCACTCCCCTCTTCAGACACTTCCAAAGTCATGACCGGCTTTTTGCTTTGTTACTATTTTGCCCTGCAGCAAAAAGCAGTTTGTTCCAATTTACATCACTTAGCATTCACAGACTTCAGTCTCATCATTAAACAAACCTCACAACATTGTGAGAAGTGGGAGGGTGTCCCCCAAGAAGAATAGATTATTTGATCATTCCATCACAAATCAATCTCAGAGACAGGAATTTATTCTTCCCTTGAAAATACAAGTAACTCCCACTAGAATCAATAAAAATAGGCCAAGCTGTCAATAAAAGAACTGGAACAAAGCAGTTCCATTTACCCACTTCTCTGCTCATTTTTCTAGGCTTCTACAAAATGATTCATTTAAAAAGAAGCCATGTTGCAATTCTGCTCTTTGTATAAATTAAGAGTTATAAAATACTACAAAATATTCAGTTCCACTTAGCATCTCGTGAAGGCCTTTTCCTGTCTCCCTGCTGCCACTGCAAAATGAAGTATTAATTCTCCCTGGGAAGGAGGTGGATGTAACTCTACACAATTTAAACACAACAGAAGGAATTGGGTGACAGCTCTCACATAGCAAAAGAAGATTGAAACTTCTTGCATTTCAGTATAAATCCAGTTCAGTTCTAGGGCTTTCTTTCAGGACAAGAAAGAACCATGGGAAAACCAGAAAATAACAAACAGGTTCGAAACGAGCCAGTTCTGCTGTCTGTGCACGCTGCTGCCACAGCAGTCCCAGCGCAGTGCTAGTTTGCTGTGGAATGAGATGTCCCAGGGTTCTATCCTGCTGTCAGGATGGTGCCAGCAGTGTGAGGAGCCACCTCTGGCTGGGGACGGGGCCGTGCAGCCCCAGCAGGCGCTCCTGGGCGAGCACACGGGGCTGCCTGGCCAGCAGCACCTCCGCTGCACTGGAGGCTGAGTGCCCTCCTGGGCTGCTGCTGGAGCAGGGCAGGGCAGACACACAGGGTAACAGAGCTCCACGCTCCCTGCACGTCATGCTCAGAACTGCTCTTCAGAGGGCTGTTTAAAGTCTAGTTCTAGGCTAATTCAGACATCACTCTAAAGATCAGACTGCTTTAATTATCCTGTGCGTGCCATAGTTGAAGGATGAGGTAAGAATTTATGACTCACATTAACTGCCAGTCACCAGTTTCAATCTTCTCCATCATGATTCCTTTCCTACAAATTACTGAAAAAAGCTATTTTAAACAAAGCCTTCTGGAAGTTTTTGTGTTAACTGTTCAGTCAAGAGCTAAATGCTCATACCAAGAAATAAACTTGTTTCATTTCTGTGCAGAGCCCTGCAGGACAAGATTTTTCCATTTTTTAGGCTTGTTTTCAGGAGTTACAGGTGGATCACAGTACCTCACTGATGGCCTAGAAAGGACACTGCAGTCTGTGACATTTGGATGACTAAAATTTAAACACTATTTGCAGAATGGACGTGACAGAAATAGCAAAAAGCGTAATTAATGTTGTGAAATGTTTTGTGACTCTTGTGAGCCCTGCAGCACTGTGAAGGGAGCTGGGATTGCTCACAAGATGAGAAACCTTGGGGCTTCCATGTGGTTCTAATCTTTAGCCAGAATGGACAGGGCTTTATTTCCATGGATGGTTTTGGGTAGGCTGACATTAGGAATCTTTATACTCAAATTTGTTACATCTAGATCATTTCACTTCCTGGTTTTAAAAGTACATACATACATGTATAAAAAATAGATAATCTGGGCATCAACAAATATGTAAACCTTACCTATCTGATTCCTACTTGCTGAGTAGAAAGCATTGACAACAGCAGCTCCGCTTATCCACCTGGTAACAGCAGAAGAATAAATGTTAGTATTTCAATTGTTAATGGCAAAGTTAATCATTGCTAGAATAAGCCTAGAAACCGTGTACAGATTCCCAGACTATTTGGAGTTGGAAGGTACCTTCTCCTGTGCCAACTGGATAAAAGACTAGACAGAGTATTATTAAATACTTACTCCTCTTTGTCCACCTTTTCTCTAAGCTTTTTCAACCTTTTCTTCTGCGTAAATACTAAATTTTGAATAATGTTTTCAAAGTATTCTTCTTCTTTGTAGTTCAACTAAAAAGAAAGGGGGAAAGAGGAGTTAGTGGTGGTGTTACTGATTTGGGATAAAAGACACATGGGTCAGGAAAATCCAGTCTTAAGCATGATGAGCTAAGCAACACATTTTAAAGAGTATTTTTTGATCTACAATCAGACCTTGGTTTGCAGAGCTGTGCTACATCACAGAGTTGATATTGTAGCTGGATCTATGTTAGCAGCTGGGTACTTTTCCCAGAGCTCTTCATTCTCTCTTTCTAGACATATTTTGAGTGGAGTTCAGCAGTTGTTGGTGTTGACCTAAACCTCTGGAGCTCCTGCTGCGTGCACTGAACGCCAGGCTCCGTGCCTGTCCTCACATCATCCCTCCAGAATGCAGACATGGCCCCAGAGTGCCACCAGGGCTGTCACATCTGCGTGCCACATCCCGTGCTGGGTCACCCCACCAGGCTGGCTGGTCACCCCTCCTCCCTTCCCCTGCAGCTGGGCAAAGCAGATGAGCCTTTTCCTCTCTGAAGAGCCTTTCTAGTCCTCCTGCCTATTGTGCAAACTTACCTCCTGGTACTCACTGTTGAGCTTGTTGTCATCTGTCACGATCTCATCGGGATAACCAATCCTCTCTCTAATTGCTCTTGCCTAGGGACAAGGGAATTTGATATCCATAGCAAATCCAGCCATGTTTTTAAATAATAAATTATATAAGAAAGGCAATATGGAAGCCACTGCAGAAACCACAGGATGTTAATTATATATAGGTTTTGTTTACATTTTTTATTCATTGAAAGCACAAGTTTATGGGTTTTATCCTGTTCCTCCTAATAGCTAATCAAATCACCAGAAATCATTCCTTCTCATTTTCAGTATTGTTTTCCTGTAGATATTCATTATCTAGCTCCTTAATCACTGATTTTCCTGAAAGGTCTTAACCTTGTATACAGATTATGTCTATATGTTTGCCTGTCTCTGGAGGCACCTTCCCATGGAATCCTAAGCTGCTGTGCTTATATAAGCACAACTATAAATGTGTTTGTAGTATAATATAGTGATAGAAGTTACTGCTTTTTTTTTGTCAGGACAAACAATTGAAATACTGATTTTTATAGAGCTACACATTACCAATATTTCAGACAGAACTTACTTTTTGTTCTGCTCTCTTTTTGGTCTCTGCATCCATCCAGGAAAGTTCATCTAAGGTTTTTATAAAAACATCACGTATATCTGCAATCATTTCTTCAACCTGGAAAAAACATCAGAATGTTACAAACCCACAGAGTGAGATGGTGGGCAACGCAGTTCAGTCATTGAGGTTACCAAAACCTGACAGACATTGCCCCTCTGGATGTTGTGCATCTGATGGAATCGTTGTGTTTATGCCAACCCAAAAATGGGCTGTTTCACACCAGGATTCCAGTGGTGATTGCAGTCAACTAAGGCTTCACTTCAGGTCCCTTTTCAGGAGCTTTTGGTGTGGCTGAAGGCGAACAGAAGTAGCCAATTGCCCCTGTGCCCAGCGGTGGCAGGATGTGAGTCAGTGTCGTTCTGAGAGAGCGGCAGGGCTGCTCCTGGGACGTGAGGGCTGGCTCCTGCACAGCCACCCATTGACCTGGCTCTGAGAGCAGGCAGGTGCCTTCTCCCTCCAGCTGTGCACCTGCAATCCTCACATTTCACACCGTACCCTAATAAAAACTTGCATTTTGAAACCTTTGTAATAACCCTTATTACCGCTTCAGTAAAAACTTAAAAATGAAGCCCGCTTTGATGAGGCCGTAATAAGAAGTGCAATCCAAGCTGTGTCGGGAAGCGCACGGCGGTGATGAAGTGCCACTCCGGCAGCACTCAGGCCGAGGGCTCAGGGCTTTACCGCGTGTTTGCTGTCCCCAGCGAAGGCCTCCTCCACGTAGAGCCGGCCCACGGCGCTCTCCATGTTCCCGTTGACGTAGTTGGCGCAGCGGCGCCACACGGCAGTCTCGGAGGTGGTGCCATAAAGGGCCTGTGGGACACACAGCAGGGCAGACGGGGCTTTCAGGGCAGCCTCCTCCACCTGGCTGCACACACTCAACCCACACCCCTCTTCGGGGCCCTTCGCTGGACTCACTCCAGCGGGAGGATCATCAGAAAAATCCTTAGCGAGGAGGAAGTTCTGCTGTGGAAATACAAAGAACTTCCACGTCCAGTTGTTGAAATTGCTCAGCATTTCCTTAAAAGCACTAAGCTATCAGCAGGATTGAATGGCTGAAAACCAAGATTGGGGCCATAATGTTTGCCTCAGAATATATTCCTTTGGAAGGGTTTGTAACAAGTCAGTCAGAACTGTAATCCCTTGCAAATAAATGGGACTGTTCTGATACCAAAATGGGGATTAATTTAGATTCAGAAAAACAAGAGACCAGGTACCAGAGCAGTGCTTTCAAATCCACTCAGCTATCAGGCATAAATCCTATAAATTATAGATACACTCCAGCAGAGGCTCAGCAAACACATCTGGCTTTTGTGTGCAAAATCCAAAATACATTAAATATTTATATACTACACCTACATAAAAACCCTCTCTTTAGTGGCTCACAAAAGCCACCATTAAAACTTAGGGAGAGATGAATTTCTGCACCTTACGGAAAGCATTCCTTGTGTCCTTGTAGTCCTGGCTGAGGCTGTTGACAAGATCCATCACAAATCGCCAGGCCATGTAATTCTGAAGGTCTCTGTTCAACAAAACAACAGTAATAAGCTGGTGATGTTTTGAGGCTTTTTAAGTTTTCTGGAAGGAAAATGGCAAATACCAAGCATACTTAACACACCCACCTGGAAGAGTATTTTACAAGAATAGACCTGAGCTTGAGAAGGTAGTCAGGGTCGTAAACAATGACATGTTCTGTGTTGTCAACGTTGATTTGGACAGTTGACATGATAGCATTTATGAATTCTGACCAGTTGAACACCTGAAAAATCAATATGCATTATGATATGGTTCGATCATAAACAGCTGAAGTATGTCTGCATGACACAAATGCTCTGCCTTTAGTTTCCCTCATATTTGCACTACTTATAAATGGGGTCATTGTGATAATAGCTGGCCTGAGATCATTTGTAGCTCTAAAAATGTTGTTAACATAGGGGGGTATTTGGCAGAAACGGTAGAGAAATTGCTTTGATTTCAAACTAACACTTTTTTTTTTAATTTTTAAAGTTTCTGTTCTGCCTTAAAAAGTGTTGGTGATTTTTCCCTGCCTGTATCTTTGGAAAGGTTTGTTGGAAGAGGTAATGTCTTCCATCAGACAAATGGAAGTAGCTGAGGAGAGCAGGTAAGCTTTCAGGCCTGAGAGAGAAGCAGCAAACTTCAGGCTAATCTTGGGAATAATTGCTGTTCTATCCTTAGACATTACAACGCTACCAACTCCCATCAAGTGTCTTTTGAGCACTTTGGAATAAATTTAAATTAGTGCTGATCTGCAGCACCCCCCAGGAACTAATAATAACCAGGGCAATGCCATTCTGTGACAGGAGTTGTTGTTTTCTGACAGGATGACTGTAATGGTAACCAACTACACCTGTGGGAGACGGTGAATTATGAAACCAATTAAACCAAGCAGGAGGGAGCTGTCAGAGAATTAAAGTCAATAAAATTGCAGAGAATATGAAAAAGTGCCAGGAATAACAGTGTTTCATTGCACCTTGCTGGCCTCAGAAACCTCAATAAAAGTCATGAGAATAAGAACTGCCCATGTTCAGTATGACATTATGTTCCTGAGGAGACAGAGCTGTGTCAGCAAAGCTTGGGCTGGTTTTCAGCTCCACTCTGGTGCCATGAGTTAAAGGCTGCCCTGCCCAAACAGCACCTGGCTCGGGGTGAGAGCAGAGCTGACACATCCCGGGGGAGCTGCAGTGGGAGGGATGTGGAGAATTGTCCTAGTTCATGGGCCTGGCAGCCTGGGCTCCTTTCTGCTTGCCTTGGGAGCAATATTTACAGAGGCAATGTTGGACAAGCTGGATTTTTGTTCTGAATCTGCAGCTCTGGATAAACAGAGTGGGGCTGAGTAGTCCATTAAACACCCATGAACCAGCTGGTGGCTACAGGCTGGACCTTTGTCCTGGGCCCCGAACCCATGAGGATAAGGAACAGGATCAGAGGATCACAGAACGGTTTGGGTTGGAAGGGATCTTAAAGATCATCTGTTTCCAACCCCCTGCCACGGGCAGAGACACCTGCCACTGGATATTTTTCTCCTTTGTGCTTTTCCATCTCTTTATGTTGAGGCAGATGGGAAGATGTGCCTCCAGGTAAGGAGAAGCAGTGGGTACAGAATGTGCACACAGCTCAGTGTCATTGGAAGAGTAGGTAAGACTGTGCACATCAGGGATCCTGTTCAATTGCAAATATATCATGTCTTTAACAGAAAAAAAATCAGGCTTCATCGTTTAGTCCCATCAGTGATAAATTAGAGGTTAAAATACCAGGTTATTGATCACTCACCTTTTGATTGATTTCCAGTGAGAAGTTGTTTTGGAGTTGTGCCAAGGTCATTTTATTGTACAGCAGAAGTGGATCATTTCTGTCTTCAGATTTTGTTGTTGCCTGTCAGAGTTAATCAGGAGAAAATTACTGAGTCTATCGAGTCAGTTCCCAGGAGTTTTGGTTCAGATCAGGGTGCACTGCTGCCCTGTGTGTGCTTTGTGACCCAGGGCACTCAGGGAGGCAGCACCCCCAGCTCACACAGCTCTGGGCTGCTCTGGGCCCTGGCACTTCACACTGCATCCACAACAGCAGATTTTACCCTTTTAGAGTGCTTTGAAAAATCAGTTCTGCCAAGCCTCCTTTTATCTCTATCCTTCTCTTCCGCTTCCTCTTTCCTATTCTATTGTGCATTCAGTGGGTTTTTTCTGTGTTTTTTTTTAACAAATTCCCAAGAGCACAATGCCAGCTCTCTTCAGTCACATTCAGNCTAATGTGAGTTCAGTTGGGTTTTTCTGTGTTTTTTTTTAACAAATTCCCAAGAGCACAATGCCAGCTCTCTTCAGTCACATTCAGGCTGATACTGAGTTTTGGATGAAAGGTTAAAATCCCAGGCAGTGGCAGCTTCCCCAGCACCAGCTGGACTCCACCAGCAGCAACTGGTGCAGGGACATTGCACGTGTGGCCTCCTTTCATACTGCTCTTTAAAGCTTTCTTCAGTGAATTCCCTTTTTGATAATAATTGCTCATCTCTGATCCAAGCCCAGAGGTGTGTTTCTCACAAAAATGAAGAAAATCAAAATCAGATGGTTTTAGTTTATGGACATGGTTTTCCCACTGCTCTTGCCTCACTATCAGTGTAACTTCAACAATGGCTGAAGCTATAAAATATGTATTCAGCCTGTTTCATGGTCATCCTCAGCTTCAGGTCCTGCTGCAATGGTTAATCATAATAAGCCATGGTTTGCTCATGAATGCCTTTGGTTCTCTCCATGCACATTCAAACCCTCACTATTCCTCCAAAGTCAAATCCATGATATTATTTTTCCTTTGTCCTTTTCTTTTAAGGGAGAACAATGTTTGGTTAAAAACGCCGTTGGAACAATCAGCATTGTGGAGCAGCTTGTGCAGCACAAACATGACTTTGTGCTCACAGCAGGCCAAGGGCTGGGAATCTGCTGCTCTGGGATCCAAACAGCCCACAGGGAAACAGGACAAAGGGAGGACAGGCCCCAAAGCATCTCCCAAAACTCAGGCTCTAAACCACATTAACCAAATCCCAACTCTCTCTCTCTCTGCTCTTGCAGAGCTTCTGTGAACAGATCAGGATAAAACATTTTGTTGCTTGGAAAACAGCTGCCTCAAATACTTTCCCTTGCTCTTCCCAGGACACAGCTGCTCCTTCAGGTGTAACAGGCTCCGTACATTTCTACTCCCACAAAACAGCATCAGCAAGGAAGTTAACCACTCACTTCACAGTCAGCTCTCACAGCTATTACAAAAAAGGCAGTTATTTAAAGGATAGTTTAAAGATGTTTTTCTTACATTGGCAATCTCTTTCTCCAGGTCCATAACTCTTCTCATTTGTGCAGAAATCTCACTCTCATTGACAGAAATATTTCTTTCTTTTAGGATTAGTTCAGCTACAGAAATCATGAAATCGACATAGGCAGAACATGCCTGCAGGAAAAAACAGGAACAGTTTAAGGAGAAAACTCTTCAAAGTAGAGCATACCTTGATTATCTTCAAGATTTCTTCTTCATTTTTATGAACTACAGTTCTTCATTCCTTATTTAAACAGGTCAATTTTATTGGAAATACTGTGAGATCACAACTGGAAATTAACTGTGAACATTCCCTCACGGAGCACTGCTGGGTAACTGGAGCACTGTTCAAACTGAACACTCCCAACCACTGCACTGTTTTCATTATTTAGAATGAGACATTTGTATGTCCATATTTAAACCATCACCCATGTTTTTTCTAGCTCACTTTAATTACAACTTCCAAAAATACCATTTCCAACGAGCTGTGTTCCCAGGAACATAAAACGAGGAATTGCCTTTGTGGGAAAAGCACTCCCAGAAGCTGTGAGCCTCCTCCAGTGCTTCTTGGAACAGTTAGAACTCAGGTTGCGGTATGCAAAGTTAGGTGTACTATAGAGAATTTATATGAAATCTAACATTAAAGAGTTCACTAATGATAGGAACATAAATACAGCAGCAAATTCTCTGAAATGTCACACTGCCAAATATCTTAAGGTGTCATTATATTTTATGGAACCTCAGTTTTATTGTAATTCCATTATTATTTGTAATTCTAATTCCTCATTGGTAACTCACACTCATTTTTCTATCAACAGAAATGCTGTTTTCAATATTCTTTTCGAATGCAAATAAAAACCATACACAGTGCTGGATCAGCTATCAAATAATAAACCTGGTTTATGCAATGTAACCTACCAAAGCAGTGACTAAACCTAGGATGGATAAGGTGTGCATGTTATCAGGGATATTGATAGAAGTATTTTGGTGTGTTCAGCTCCTAAGGCAGGGGACACACCTCCTTAATGAATGCTCCATGTGTGCAGCCATTCCCTGTCCCCTCCTGGGCACCCCTCCCTGCCAGCGGGGCCAGGCTGTGCCCACCTGGGGCTGTGCCCAGCTGGGGCCGGGCAGCTGGCACAGAGCTGCCAGCAGGGACAGGGACAGGGACACGGACAGGGACGGGGACACGGACAGGGACACAGACAGGGACAGGGCTCACAGCAGCCCAAAGAGCTCAACTCCCAGTGCCAGTCACAAGCAAGAGAGATCATTTCAGAAAGAGAAAAGCCCATGAAAATCACAAAAGACAGTGCATACCAGCACTGTAAAAACCATCATAAAGTTCAATACAGCTATTACCTCAAACCAGTAAGTTAACAGACATTTTTAGGTACCAGTCAGTGACTTCATTTTTCTCCTAAGTGCAGCTCTTAGGTAGCAAAGAACTAAGTCAGCCAATTTCATCTGGACTGTATAAATAGTCTCAGCAATTTCAGTGGAAACTTAAGACATGGGAATCACTCCTGTCTGAGCAGAGCCATCCTGGATCTTAGAAGAGAAAAAGATGTTTAAATTATCTTATTGGCAGGTTCCACCTGTAGCTCTGGGGTGGGAAGTGCTGCTGGAGGCAGAGGCCTGGGGGGAGCAGGAGGCAGAGATGATGTTGGCAGTGTGCAGCTCCTGGAGTGGGGCAAGAGCAGGAGGCAGAGCCAGGAGCAGGAGAGCGGGGCTGGGAGGGAACAGCTCTCACTTGGAGCAGTCGTGCTTGGAAGGGGACACTGGGAGCCTGCCTGCCTGATAAAGCTCTTTTTCAGCAATATTTCCTCCTCTACTTCCCAGCAGTGCAGGGCTGATACTCAGGTAGGTCAGAGGACAGGAATTGTCCCTCAGTGCTGCAGTTAGCACAACACATGGAAGGAGCAGGTTGTGCAATGTGAGTCAGCTCCTAAAGGCCGTCTCACATGGACCTGGGCAATTCAGATGGCAATGATTGTCTTAATGAGCACGTGACCTGTAATTTAATGTAATCGCTATTAACTGTTGGCACATCAGCAAAATACCTACAAACTCCAAATGGCCTGTACACTTTCTCATTGCTTCTGCATTTAATTACACAGAAGGAATGTGGTTAATTAAAGGTCACTGTGGTAGCAGTTTCAGCTCCATGACTTCAGCACAGACACCCATCAGCTCTCAAGGACTTAAAGCACATCCAAGATTAGCAACAGGGATACAGTGTCAGTGCTAACAGGTTAATGAGACCAGTAGAAGTAATCAGTAAACAAGAATTAAAGGGGACCATAGGAGGTTTCAGGTATCTGAGCCATTTCTACGGTATCACATCCTTTTGCTGCTGTGTTTGTGTTCAGCAGTTGATGTAGGAGACTGTGATCTTTTCAGATCTTTCATGCAGCAAAGTGTCTCTTTGGATCTGAATGTTCTGTTTTTCTTTCCAAGCCTATTTCTGGTAGAAGTAGTTCACCTGCAGCATTTGCCAGTTGCTGCCAGTCGGTCACAGCTCAGAAGTGGCCTCCTTTCTGCAGTGACAGAACAGGGCTGATCATGACCACTTGTATTCTCTCTAAACACAACTCTGACAGTCAGGGCATAGCTCTTGATCCAGCTGTGAAGCTGTGAGGCTCCAGAACAAAGCTAAATTGTATCATGTTTATCTCCTTCCAAAAGGTCCTAAAAAGTCAAGTAGCTGCCTTGAAAATACAGGCTAAAACACGAGAACTGTCAGCAGTGGTGTGCCAGCTCCCCCTCACCTCTTGGTATGCACCAGTGCACTCGTAGTAGTCCCGAGAAGGCAGGCCCAGCCCAGGCTGATCAATCTGTGAATGCAAATGAAAACTGAGAGGTGCTGAAGGGCAAATGGCAGAGCATTGTGCTGTTCTTCTGGTAACTACAGGTGCTGATGCTTCACTGGCCACAGGGGCATCCCTCTCTCATCCTGTTGCCCACCTTTAAGTATTTTCATTCCCGTTAAACTTTTTGTCTTTCTTTTCAATCTTTTTCTTCTCCTGTTGCTGAAGAGATGACAGAACAGCCCAGAGACAAGCTGGGCAGCTCCTGCACCTCTGAAGCCCCTGCAGGTGAAGTGCTCTCGGCTCCCTTCTCCACTGACGGGAGAGATTTGCTCCTCCAGCTGCTGCACCCCAGCAGGCAGCAGACCCTCTCCTGCCTTGTCTGGCTGTTCAGGTTTCAGAGTGACCTTTCTGTCTCTGTCATTCCCATCTCACTGACAGTAACAGTGTATGAGAGCACAGAACAACGATGTCAGCTTGGACAGCAGACAGGGAACTGAGGAACCCAGAGTTTCAGCTGAGAACTACATTAATTCACAAATTCATCTACAAAGTCCTCAGGTCAAATTCAGATCACTGCTATTTCTCTTTGTTAACATTTATGTCTGTGCTTGCAGTTATTTGCTGCACTTTTATCATCAACAAGGCCATGGCACCCAGGCAGACTTACGTGAATGATATGTGCTGTGGAATTTTTATCGTCTGTGCCAACAAAAAAATTAATAAGGACCTTTTTTCCATATCTGGAGTTGAGCTGTGCAATAGCTGTCTCAGCTGTCCAAGCAGTACCTAAGCAAATGAAAGGTATAGTCAGTCTCTTATTTTTGGTAAGCAGCAAATTAAGTAATTTAGATATTCTAATGAAAAGGAAATAAGCACAGTTTATCTTACCATAGGAAGCATCCCAGTTAGTTGTTGCTACAGGCCAATCAGACACATTTGGCAATAAACTAATTAGAGGCCTTCCACCTCTGCTATCAATGGCAGCTTTTGGGGAAAAAAAAAAAAGAGTTACCATGACATTTCAAACCCCACAAGTGTTATATATTATAATATATTATAATGAGTTCAGAACAATGAAGCTGAGAACTGTGTTCCCCCATCAGAAACAGCAGCAGTTTGCTCTGATGTATGACTGTGCTTTAACATTTAATGTAAAAATGTTCCAGTCACAAACAGCATATGCAAATCCTTGAGACCATGACATTGAAGTACTGTCTTTTTTTTTTTTCTCTCTGCAGATAGCTTGAAATAATAGTTTTGAAAAGTATTCATACTATTACAGAAACTATAAAAATATGATTTAGGAAGCACTGCAAACAATTTTACTGCTCTTTGTTCTAGTGGCAGAGCCTGGAGTGCCAGGTAGGTTTCACCTCATCCCTGGTAATTTCTACAAAAGAAGATAAATCCCATTTAACTGAAAGGATTTGAGTTTATATATCTGCAGCAAATTAGTAACTGAAGAGTTACCTAAAATACCTAAGGCAGTAAAGCAGGAGGTACAGTACCAATTTTACTGCTGACATTCTGATTGGACTCTATAGAATAGACACATTTTAGTTTTCACAAAGGATATCTGAAAAATGATGCACAGAATAGGACACAGAATGGGGCCCTTTGGGTGCTGCTGGGCTACCCTGGATGCCACGGACCCAGGGAACACTTACTTTCATTTATGCAGGACCTGTACAGAGTTTTTGCCTTCTGCACTGCTGGGATGTCGCTGGTGCTGGGGGTGTCGAGGACATCTGGAACACACACAGCGAGTCCTGGTCATTCCTGCTCTGTCCTGGCAGGCTCTGAGGAGCAGGGCTGGGCCACGAGTGCTCCCTGTCCAGCTCCAGGGAGGCTCTGCCCTTCAGCAGCTGAGGGGAAAGCTCTGGGGGTGACATGCCCTGCAATGGCTGCAGTCTGTGCTGGCATGTGGAATGTCCGTAGATACTCTGTAGGTCACCCTGGCTGAAAGACAAATCTCTGACTTCTCAGGGACAGGTTTTAAGGAGCCAGGCTATTGTGTGGAAGCACAGCTGGCAAAACCAGGAGACAGGCCAAGTAAAAAAAAAAGGATATTTAGCCTGGAGAGAATGGGCTGGGGAGTGTTACATGAGTACAGACTGACTTCTTGGACTCTGTTATTTTCACCTGAAGAAAGCGATGGTGACAAATTTGATCCTGTTGATATGACAGGTAGGAAAATAGCTTGCCTGGTCTTTGTGCTTTCTGATAGAACACAGATAGAGAGGACATAGGCTGCCAGAGAGCAGCTTCCAGCATTTCAGCTGATGTGGACATGGACAGACCTCCCCCTCCTCCTCCTCCTCCTACTCCTCCTCCTCCTTCACCTGCCTGCTGCTGTCGCTGGGCCAGGCTCAGGGTGGGGATTGCAGTTAGTCTGATCTGCAGATAGCAGCTAGGGCAGGTCTGCTCAGCCCTGCTCCAGTGTCAGACACAGCAGCACACTCCCAGAGCCTTCTCCAAGCACACAGTTTGGGGCAGGTTTGTCCTGAACCAAACACAAAAACCTGAAATATCTGGCAGTATTTTAAGCTTTGCTAGAAAACCACAACTTCTTAGGATAAAACGTAAGGCAAAGAAGAAACTTTATTTAGTCCCCAAAGTCCACTGACCTTTTAAAACAACTTCTAGTTCGTCTCTCAAAATGTCAAAGTTGCTATAACGGGAGCTGGTCTCGGGGATGACGTTCCTCTTGAGCCACCCCCCGCAGGCGTACTGGTAGAAGTCCTGGCAGGGCCTGGCACTGGGGTCCATGTTCTCCAGGATCCGCGCGGCTGCACACACACAGAGACACCTCACAGAAACACTGCTCTACACCTGCTGTCCCTCAAGAGGGGAGTCATGAATGTATTTAGTTTAGAATAGGCTCAAGCTGACTTCAGTGTTCTAGACCAAACAAAGCTCTCATCGGTGAACAAGAATTACTGTTCCTGTGCTGACCACAGCTTCCATACTTTCCAGTTGGCTGTGTTTAGTGGTGGTAAACTGGCAGATGGTCCTGCTCCCTGTGAGTGGTCACTCAGTTCTAAATAAAACATAGGAGGTTTCATTTACCCTTCACTTACCCTTCTTTGTACTGAAACGTGGTGAAAAGGGACATTAAAAGCATGAGACATAGCAGAGGTTAAGTATCTACTGTAATGTAATTTTGGTAGTTAAGTATGATTTAGACTCAACTGAATCCTGTCTATTTCAGTAAAATACTGACTTTGTTGGACTATTTCAGTTCTTGTCAGGAAAGGTTATTCTATTAATGCCTTCTGGAAGCTACCCTCATTATTGGACCCGCTGCACATTTTACTCTAGAGCTGATACTGCCTCTTTCCATCCCTTTGACTCTCTGGAGTAGCTTGTCCAAGACTGGCCAGTCACAGACCAGTCGTGACAGCGATTCCCAGTGAAATCCAATTCCTTGATGACAGCTTCCCAGCTGCTGTCCATAAACCCTCTGGGCTTCTCCCTGTAGCTATTCCTATTCCACCCAGACTGCTTCTACCACCAGTATGCCAGAACAGAGTCTCTCACAGAAAGGAGAGATGTTGGGAGTCAGGCAAGAGCTAGGGATACCTCTGAACTTCCCAGGATACTGAATATTCTTCCCATTTTTCTGACATTATTTTTAGTAAATTATGAGGCTTGTGATTTCAAGTGCTCATTCCTCCACACGGGCATGTCAAATATTTATAGTTATTTTTCCAGTACTTTCAATATTTTCCATGTCTCTTTTGCTGGTGGAAATGGAGAGACAGACTGTGGTGTTTGTGTTGAATTGCCTGCCCCCATTTTTCCGTTGGCTTAGGAGTGTTACATTCTAGGCCAACATCTGATGGTTTCACGATGTTCCAGTTCCAGTGTAAGATGGAAATAGCCATGGACAGGTGCATTTTCAACCTCGGACTGCTTCAGCAGCATAAAACCCACTGAGGAAATAGATGCAAAGCCTCCCAGCTGGCGGTTTCCCTTCTGAAGTCAATGGCTTCGGGGTGACTTCTATTCAAAGGGACACAGGATCATGCCAACAGCCAGAGACTGGGAAATTCAGTCTTGTTTTTACTAAGTGTGACACTTGCTGCAGCTCAAGTGCTCTGGGACTGTGGAAGCTCTGGTACTGGTTTCTGTCTTTTTTGTCCTGTTTCAGTTAGGGGAAGGGGAGTGTTTTGAATGCTGCAGTTTATTCCTGTCCCAAATCCACCTATTTTCTGTGAAAGAGCAAAGCTGTAACTATTCCTAACATCTCCTGCTTTAAGGGTATCCCTCTGAATCTCTCTGCCAGACTGGGGCAGCACCTGAAGGACATCACTGTCCCTTGGATGACCTTGGCATGTGTCAGGCCAGCAGCACAGACTTTGCTAGCCAGGAGTGGGCACCCCAGCCCTGCCAAACAGTAACAGTAGGACAGAAACATCTTCTGACACCAAGAAAAGATGGCCCTTGTGCACTGACCTGTCGCTTTGGGAAAAACCTCACAACGAAAGCCAGGAGAAATCCACGTCTCGCTTAAATCTGAGAAATCGTTAACAGTGTAATATCAAACCTGGCTTGAGCTGTGCAGTCGGGTTGCTCTGCTTGCAGTCAGCACCGGGATAATCTCCTGTGCCTACTCGTGTCACACAGAAATAATCATCTCTCATAGCTCTCCTGCTCCAAGGCCCATAGCCAATATTAGCTATCCAACTTCTGTCAGAACTCAAATACTCAATACTGCCAAAGTACCAGAAAGAGCTCAGCTGTGGGAGCTGTGCTCTTCCATTTAGGGCTGCATGTGAAGAACATGCATTGGGTATGACCATGCAGAATCCTCTCCTCAAGGGTGCTATTTGCACACCTGAGCCCCAAGACTACCACTCATTTCTTGGCTGGGACCACAGACACATTATATCCAAGGGAATGCGATTATGGTATGAATATTTAGTTATTTTATCTCTAATGCAGGTGGGTTTATACCTGTACAAATACAGGCAGTACACAGTGTACTCTTCATCAGTGCTGCTGTGATGAACCAGGGTTTGGCTTTGTTCCTACTGTCACTTGTTTACTCAGTTCCTACCTGGCACCAAGAATGTAGAGCTTCATATCAATTACTTGTAATGATTAATCGTACTGTAGTACTCCAGATTGTCAGTTGTTGTTTTAATAGCTTACAAATAAAGTAATATAAACTGGCAAAGCAACCAGTGACCTGGGGAGGATCTGGGAGCAAAACAATGTGCTTAGCTAGGTAAGAAACAGAGACCAAAATCCCCTGTTCCATCAGGCTGTGCTGCCTGGGCTCAGGGAAGCCATCAGAGTGTGTCAGCTTATCCAAAAAATGCTCAAATGTACAAATTGCATTGTATCTTCCTGTGCTGCACTGCAGTGGTCTCCCAAATCCATGGGTAACAGTGCCATGCAGTCACTGGTATTTACTCTGGGTGTAACCAGTGAATTCTCATTACATTTTTTCTTCTTTAGTTGTTCATTATCCATTTTACTACTTTTTTTTTTTTTTCTTCTGGTCATTTATTTGCAACTCTTCTCTCAAATGAAGAATCAATTCTGTCAGTATCTTCACTTTATCCCTTTCCAGTGGTTACATGCTGTTAAAGTGTTTAACAGAAGCATAAAAGAGCAAAATCGTTCTGATTAATTACTTTAGGCACTTCTTGCTACATCGTGCCTCGTTTCTCCAAACTTTTCCTGCTTTTCCTTTTGGAGTTCATTTACCATCACATAGTGAGTCTCAACTCCCTCGTAGCAATGAGCATTTAGCTGAAAGTGAGCATCATCAGAGATTAAAAACAATCTGCTAGAGCACTGATTTGATCATTTTCCAAACCACAGCATGAGCTTTCATGCTGAGAGAAGAACACCTTGGAAGTGGAATGAAAAGACAGTGGTGCCCACTTGAAATAAACCTTATGTCTGGCCCATGCTGATGGCAACCTGCAGCTCCTGGGGTGAGGGGCTGCCCTGGGGCTTTCCCTGCAGGACTGAGGTGTGAGTAATGACCTGATCTGCTAAAACAAGACCTGAAACCCGCAGTCCCATGGGAGTAAGGACACCAGTATACTGACTTTGCTGTGCTGAGCCTGCTGGATCTGCAAGTCTAAAGAGTGTCTAGGAACCAGCACCTCCTGGGAGCCTCCCACGGGATGCTGTGTGCCTGGGACTCTTTAACAACTGCCCTTGGTACTGAAGGATGAACTAGCTTGTCAGACTATAACTTCCAGAATCATTTGGACAAGGAGGATGACTTGGTAGGATTGACAATATCATAGCACTAGAATTTACTTTTGTAGAGGAAAATCACGTGGGGTAACAGACCCACGCTTCCATGTGCCATACTTGTCTGCAGTTAGATGAGAGAATTCCGTGGTAGTAATTTTGTTTAAAAACACATAAATTAATTGAAAACATATGTATTTTCATTCTTACCTGATTTGATACAGTCTGGTGTCTTGCAAATCCCATCTAAAAGAGAATACAATCATATTCTTAATTCTTTACTCAATATAATAAAATCTACTGTAAATATTTCCACTGACGGTCAATTTAATTGCAGTGTACAGTAAGATAATATGCATGGACACCTTACACCCAGTAAGACAATATTTATAGGGTCAGGCTCTAAAAACATCATCATCTTCAACCCTTTAGGGTCATTCAGTGCTAGTCACTCGTCATGTGGAATTTTTGTAGTCATCAGAGGAAAATGTTCTACCAATTGGAGGTGGGCAAAATACTATTTTTATAACAAAGAAGCAATTTAGAGGAAAATAGCTCAAGGACTGGAGAGAATGACAAAGCCAGTTTGAATTTAGCAATACTTTACAATGACAAAAGGATTTTCAAGGAATTATATGAAAATTCTGACATTCACTATTAAGTCTTCTGAACAAAATACAGGATTCAGGAATATGAAAATATTTCCTTTTGAGACTTTGAAAATAAAACTTTTTTTTGGCCACAATGTTATTTTTCCATCCCATAATTGAACTACACTTCAATAAAAAGCTTAAACAAAACTATTAAGTACTTCAAAATTAAACAAAGCACTTTATTCCCAATATAAGGAAAAAATTCTAGTTTGACCATAGATGGAAATTTTAGCTTTTCTGTATTATCTTTTCCAAAGATAACCAGGGTATTTCCCCCTGAAAGAAATTATTTTGCCCTGGCTGCTGAAACACAAAACCTTTCAGGATGACTACCCTCACTGAGAGTCCTTGCTGCAACAGCCTGAAAAAGGGAAAAATAGGATTTTCATACAACTACAGGAACACAAAGGAAGCCCTGGAGTTTGGTTTTCTTCAGCAATGCTGTAGTTCATTGGGATTTTTGCTTACTGAAGCATTAATTACAAACAGAAGTATTCCTAAGTCAGAACAAGCAGATGGTTTGTGTTTACCACGACTTCGCCTGAACAAACGAATTTATGAATTTACCAAGTCCCAGTTGGAAAGCCATGGATTCTGAGTTTTTCCAGCAGCAAGGCGTGTGGCTGCAGCTTTACATTTCAGCCCAA
Source organism: Chloropsis cyanopogon (assembly GCA_013400585.1). NCBI lineage: Eukaryota > Metazoa > Chordata > Aves > Passeriformes > Irenidae > Chloropsis > Chloropsis cyanopogon. Next base: position 26,957 of record WEZZ01033943.1, read on the forward strand.
GCCCTTCCCCACTTCCCCACTCGTGCCCCCATCCTGCCCCACTCCTGCCCCCATCCTGCCCCACTCGTGCCCCCAGCCTGCCCCACGTACTCACCGTCGTAGGTGGCGTACAGGGCGATCATGGTGATGGCCACGACGGCCAGCAGCACCACCACCACAGCCAGCCCTATCTCCAGGCCACTCCATCCCAGGCTCTTCTTTGGTTTTGGAGTGTTCATTTCAGTTATATCCATCTGGCTTTCCGACTTGCCCATAACCCAGCGTCTGGAATGGAAAAGGGAATATTCACTGAGCACTTACCGAGTCACAGGCTCGAAACCGGCTCCTCAGCTGCACACTAACAGAGGCGTTTTCTAGGTGAGCTTTCCAATTATTTGTAATACTACTGGGCTGTCAGTCGGGAAATGAAGAATCCTGCCCTCTGCCAGGCCTGTGAACACACACACTCTCACACTCACACTCACACACACACATACTCACACTCACACTCACACACACACATACTCACACTCACACTCACACACACACATACTCACACTCACACTCACACACACACATACTCACACTCACACTCACACACACACATACTCACACTCACACTCATGTACCACGCACTTCGTATCATGGATGGACGGCAGAAGAGTGGAATTCCTTCACGTGGAGGAGCTTCCTTCACACCACACAGAAAAGGAAGGCCAGCAAACCAAAACCTATTTTTAAATGTACCCGAGAGGTTTAATCTTGTGTGAAGGTACAGGAGTTCACAAGCAGTAAAAAGCAAGTCTCTTTGCTTGAATAAAAATTAACTTAACCTGCCAATTACTTATCTAATGCCAAAGGTCAAAATATGCCATTGTGCTTCGCTGTCACTTCTAAAATATTATGTAAGCAGTTCTTGACTACAGCTTTACAGCTGGCTCCAAAAATAGAAAAAAAAAAAATCAGGCTGTGCTGGGAGCCTGTCAAACTCACGCTGAAGACAGTGAGTCTTCACAGCAATTTTTAAGAGCTGCGAGCAGGCCTGTCTTTGGAGGTTAGAGCCCTGGAAACGGGAGTCACGCAACGCCGCTGGCAGCCAGCTCACGCTCACTCGTGCAGCTCTTGCACTGGCTTTGGAGATCCTCTCTCTGGTGCTCTTCAGAGGTAACTGGGCCACCTTGGCAGTGCTGCTGGGGGCAGCTCTGTGCTCTCCCTTCACCTGCTCCTACTTATCCAGGGCCAGACTTTCCTCCAGCAACTGAGATTCCAATCCCTACACGCTCAGCAATGTATTTCTCAGTATTTCACAATGAAAATCCCTGCCAGCATTTCCTGGGGCACTTTACATCCACAGGCAGTACACACCCTTTCCATTCAGTGGGAAAGAATATGAGCATTTCGCTGGGATAAATAATGGGAACACCACATTCACCAGACCCCTCACACAAAGGTCAACACCTTACCCCCTCTCCCTCTCCCCATAATCAGTGAGGGACCCTTCTAAGGCTCTGCGTCCAGTCAAGTCTAAGACTCGGAACTTCATTATTTTAAACTGCCTTAGCTGTATTGCTGCCTTGTGTTCATCCCCACTTGAACTCTCCTCAAACTGCTGCAACCTCTCAGATCTCCAGCCTTTGCTTTTCCACTGGTCCTCCTGCCTGACTCTGTTCTTAGATTTCTGCCTGATTCACATTCCTTAGTTTCCAACAATCTCTTCCTTCCTCTGATGTCCAGCTCCCCTAGAATGTGGCTCCTCTGCTGCAAAAACAGGTCCCTAAAGTGTATGTTTATTAATAAACTAAAGATGTCCAATAACCTGGTAGTACAGATGTAAGTAAGAGAGATTTCGTGTTCCATGGGTTTACCAGCACCTGTCTCGGTGGCGCACTGGACATTCTCACACCGTTCCTCTACATAAATGAGAGGACATTTTATTTCTGCGTGTCTCATCTGACAATGAGCCAGTGGTCTCTGAGGCACAGGACTGAAACCCACTGAAACGTGCAAAGGAGTGAGAAATCTGCCCTGGATTAACTATGAGCTAGAAGTTCATAGGTAATAAAAAAGCAAATTAACCATTATCCCCTTCTCACTTCCAGTCATATTAAGCAGCAGCAGCAAAAAAAAAAAAAAAAAAAAAAGTTATTTATATGGACTAAATACTGCCAAGTCTCCAGAATGCTCTGGGTACTTGGAGCTTCATTGAAGCAATGATGCTTATCTCCTGGCTCCGGTGGTGACTTTGAGCATTGAAAACACAGTTCCGTAGAGCAGCAGGAAACACGGCACCTTTCATGTGCAAATATGTTCTTTGCAGTCATCTAAGTTTTTCCAAGAGAGCTCATCTTTCTGTTCCTGCAGGAGAGCTCCTCGTGTCTAAAGGCATCCGACTAATTTTTACTTCTAGTTATTTAGAGAGTTGAACCCATCTGCATTAACCACCACCAGGTAGAAGCTGCTTTATGTGCTATTGCAAGCACAGGAAAGTGTAGGAATAATTTAAGCTGATACAAGCCTCGGTATTGTGGTTTTCTTACATTTCTCCTGGTGCTTGTGTGATCCCCTCTGCTCTGCCTTCTGAAGCTTAGACACCACAGAAAGCTGAAGATGTTTCGACTGATCCTGATCTAGATGGTACAAGGAGTTAATGAATGCATTGGCTTTTGGTTTTCGGATAGGTTCGTTAAAATCGGTTTGTGGCTTACTTGGTTCCCAGCGTCGCCTCCACAGAAAATGTAGTACATCACGGGAATACTTTATTATGTTTTCATTAACTTATGCAGCCTGTCCCGTGCCGGCCGGGCAGTGCCACGGGGCATCGCCGGGCAGCCTGCGGGGGCTGCCCCTCTTCCGCCGCCCGGAGCCGGGCTCATCCCCGGAGCCGGGCACATCCCCGGAGCCAGGCACATCCCCGGGACCGGGCACATCCCGGAGCCGGGCACATCCCCGGAGCCCGGCACATCCCCGGAGCCCGGCACAT
>WEZZ01033943.1:31366-45339 GCA_013400585.1 Chloropsis cyanopogon
GGAGGAGCGCCCTGTCCCATGGAGCGGCCCCGGCACCTGCCCGCCCGCTCGGCTTCTCCTTCCTCCCCGGGCCGCTCGGCAGAGGGAGGGAGGGCATGCACGGGGAAGGTTAGCGGCTGCATGTCTGCGGCACGGTGCCTGCTTCATGCACACTCATCGCCTTTGTCAAATTAATGCAGTCGCATACGCTCTGCAAGATCTCGCATCCTCATTCACCGAGTGATTTCTCCTCGGGAGNCTGCCCGCCCGCTCGGCTTCTCCTTCCTCCCCGGGCCGCTCGGCAGAGGGAGGGAGGGCATGCACGGGGAAGGTTAGCGGCTGCATGTCTGCGGCACGGTGCCTGCTTCATGCACACTCATCGCCTTTGTCAAATTAATGCAGTCGCATACGCTCTGCAAGATCTCGCATCCTCATTCACCGAGTGATTTCTCCTCGGGAGGGAGATAGCTGTGACTTCTTGCACGGAGAGGCAGCTCTGAGCTCTGTCAGAAGATTTCTCAGCCAACTGAGTATCGAAAGATATTTGTTTCATTCTTACAAAGTTTCATTTTCATTAAGTTTCATTTTTACTAAGAGACTGACAAACATCAACAGCAGCAATGTGAGTTGCAGTCATTCCTCTCATTCAAACCAGACACCACGCTGCTTTCTGCTGCGTTCCTTTAGAGGTTTATTACCTCTGAGGCAGACATGGCAGGAATTTCTGAAATCTTTTATTACCAGCTACACACACTAAAATGTCTGCGGCTTGAGATGAATAACTTCCTCCTACCCAGAAAGGTGGAAAACTGAATCCCCGTTTCTTTATGGAACTGCCCAGTGAGCGATCGGCAGGGCAGATGCAATGAAGAGGGGAAGATGAGCATTAGCTGTACAAATAAAGCACTTTTGCAAAATGAACCTCTGAAGAAAGAGGTTTTATTCACCACAAAAGCAATAGAAGTGTCAAAAATGGGCAAGAAGAAAATTTCAAAAGGTTTAGAGAACAAAAATACTGCATTTTCTTACAGAGAGGAGTGGGGGAAATATTGATTATATCCTTTCCAGGATCAGTGTTCAAATTATTGTAAATATCTTGCGTTCACCCTTTTCTGCAGTGTTTCTTACAGAGTTCCAGTCCGATTCCTGGGACAAGCCATGTGCTCCTGCAGGTCACTGCTGTCACTACCTGATTTCTTAAACAATAGTAAATTTCACCAAGCAATGTAAGAATAGAGGAGGCATTAAAAATACATGAGATTTTGTAAGCAGGTGCCAACTGCAGAGCCTTCACTGCAACAAAGCTTGGGCAGCGCAGGCTGATGTGTGAGCAGACTGAGCTAAAATGGCAAAGACTTGTTTCAAAAATTTTAGGTGAACAAAAAAAAGTAGAACTGCCTAACTAACCACAAAGAGAGAGAAAAGGAAGAAACTCGTTTGGCAATCTGTAAATAACCCAAAGAGGACCAACGTACCTGACAGGCAGTGAGAGTTTCCACTCCTGAAGAACCTCGTGCTTGGAAAGAGACAGCAGATGTTGGTGACACGGGCTGTGAGAGGTGTGATCTGTGAGTCAAGCACTGAGATTCCTGCTTGGGCCTTTCCTAGGGAAAGCTCCCAGCAGGTCAACAGTGTGATCTGCTTCTTATCACCAAGATAAGAAACAAAAAGACAAACCAACAAGGTTCACAATTGAAAGAAACAATGGAATCCTTGAATTTAGAGATAAGAGTAAATAGTTTTTCCTTAGCACCTTGCTGAGATGTGCTGCTCTGATCTTACTGCCTGCAGTGAGAAGGAGCAGGAGGAAGAGTCTGCAGCTTCATCCTTTAGGCACGAGTTTGGAGCGGTCTGGCTCCTCTGCTCACAGACTTCTTTGGACTTCTGATGGACAGCCACCAGGTTGAAACAAATATGTAGTAAATTTATAGAACCAAATAACACTCAACATACCATTTAGAGTAAGAAAATGAAAGAAAGGGAATTAAATCACACTGTTGTTAAATCCGTGTCCTTGAAGAACAAAGATTTCTGCTCACTGCTAATTTGAGAAGAGAGAGCAATACTTAGCAGTAGTATGCCTTAAAAATCTGGCTAGGGAAGGAAGCTGCTCCAAAATCTGGGCCCACAAGCAGTTCAGAACAACATACAAAAATGGATTCACTGTCCAGCCTTCAGAAAAACAAACTGTATCCCAATAGCCCAACTGGAATTCCTCATGGAGTCAAGAAAAGCCAGTGATGCATTCAATATTGCGCTCTCCTGTTGGTCCAAACGGCCACAGCAAGAGCTCGTTCCCTGTGTGACCTCTGGTGACATTAGGACTCATTCACACTACTGTGAAACAACATTATTGATACTTGTATTTATTTCCTTTTGGAAAAGCTCACTTTTCAAAGCAGCAAAGCCAGGGTTCAAGGAACAAACAAGGTGAATGCTGTGCGAGTTTCACCACCCCCCTCAACCCTGCTGATCCCATCATGTCTTCTGCTAGAGGAGAGGAAAATGGGGAACCTCCTGCCTTCCCTCCTTAGCCCCGTGCGTGTTCGGTGCAGTTGGACTGTGAGAACTTAGGTGGTAAAGTCTTACCACACTGAGTATTTCCTCATTTGGTTCTGGTTTTGTTTCTCAGTGGGTTTCTAATGAATCCAAGCATGGGTAATTTCTCATTCAGGAAAGCAAACAGTCTAGGTCTCAAAATATTTGTTTCAGTGCCTAAATTATTCAGGTCTAATTGTATTGTGTAACAAAGCTTTGTCTTTGTTAGGCAACAGGCTTTGCAATGCAAGTGATTTGCAGGTGTTTGCAAGCCTGATGAAACTCTTGGCTAAAAAGGCTGAAAGCTTTCTTTTCCTTGTTTTTTTGGGTTTTTTTTTTCTTTTGTGGGGGGGTTGGGATTTTTTTGGTTGTTTTGTTTTGTTTTGGCTGGTTTTGAGCTTGCCGAAGAGCCACACACATTGCTGCAGTTAGCTCTGGCTGACAGGCTCTTTGGGGTCCTGAATCTCTGCAGCTGTACCAGGAACCACGTGTTAAATGTTATTGGGACAAGAGAGGGTGACTTTGTGGAAGAAGTGGGTAAAAACAGGGGATGTAAAACTGCATGGGCCATATGCAGACGGTGTGAAAACTGATAGTGGTGTAAACACAGAAGAAAAGGAGAGGGAGAATTGAGATCCGTCCACCACAGGTTTCCTGTGCAGTGCTAATACAGTAGTGAAGGCTTAGTCACACTTTTCTGGTTAACTTTAAAACCACAGCTTTGGGAAAAAAAGAGCACAAGCACAGAGAGGCCTTTACTCCAGCAGAAACCGGAGCAGGAGCTGCTGCGGACACACGGAGTGCAAGGAGGGAAGGGAACACCCCTCCAGGCTCTGCCCCGGGGCTCCGCGGCACTGGAGAGCCACAGCAGAGCTTCCAAAGCTCTGGGAATCCCACGCACCCGGGACTCCAAAACACTGGGGCCGTGCACTGGGGTGCCTGAGGTGGGGCTGGACCCCCACAGCCCGCCCAGGCTGCTGGACCCCTGGGGAATGCGGTGCCCTCGTGTTGGTGTGCCCTGCGCGGGCCAGGGGATGCTCAGGGACAGGGCCTGCAGCTCATCCCAGCACAGCAGGAGACAGGAACTCTTGAAGGACAGGTCCTGAAGTGTGTGTTTCCTCAGCAGGCTGCAAGGATGCCCAGCCTGGTACAGCCACTAATCAGGTTATCCCTGCCAAGGGCTGTGATTGTTTTCAGTGTCACAATCTGTTACAACAGCCAGCCCCTGATGGGCTGCAAGGCTGATAAACACACTCAGCACCACAGGCTCTGTCTGCTGGAGTCTGGAGTACAGTTACACTCAAGAAGATTGTTAAGGCTGGGAGGTATTCAAAAGAGAGGAAAGAAATGTTTAAATAAAGATGACAGATTAAAAATATCTGTTGGTAATGTCTAGGTCACTGGAAAACAATCAGCCATAACTTGACAAAGTGGTGGGTAGTGACACCTTGCCTGGCCTAGTGGCCAGTAAGTCCCATTTTTCTGTTCTTTCTTGCTGTTGGCATCCTGGGTGAGAGATTCTTTTCACCACCCAAATGACATAAGCAAATAGTCAGCAAGAAAAATAGGTTGTGTTTCAATGTCACAGATTAGCTGGCTCCACAGCCCTGTCCATGAGATCATTTGAATCAAGCTCATGATTAAATGTCTCTTTCTGGTCTTTTTAAATCTCAAATGACAAAGTACAAGGCTTGTATGGCACAAGTACAGTATGGAAAATGGAGAGGAAAAAGTGCTGACTCTGGACTGTCAGAACACTGGGAGAGCTGTCCTGACCCAAGCCATCCTTCTCAGGCCACACTGAGATAGCAGATCCGGCAGAGAAAACCAAGAGCTTTTCCTAATGCTTTACATTAGATCTGCTACCTTGAAATATGAAAGGGCAAATGTGCTGTATGTGTGCATGTGAAAATGGGAAAACAAATCTCTACTGTTTGTCTCAGTGAGAACTTGCCCTGCCTTGCCTTGGGCCTGTGTCAAAGCTCCTGGAGACTCCATGGGTGACATCACGAGCGTGGCTGTGCCCTGGGCGATGGGCTCCCTCGGGTGGGGGCTCGTGCCTCGCGTGTTCAGCTGCACACGCCTGAGCATTCTCACAGCTAAGCTCAGGTATTAAAGCAAATGCATTTAAGCTCAGGTATTAAAGCAAATGCCTGCTCTGCACTCTGCTGCCAAGGCAGGAGCACACCTGTGCCAGGTGCAGCCCCACAGGGATCCCTGCTCCCTGCCAGGCCACAGAGAGCTGCTGCCCTTCCTTTGGAGCCAGAGAGGTGCCCTGGCACTGCCAGCTCAGCCCCTGCGTGCCCCTCACCCCGGCTGGGCAGCCCTCACACCGTGCCAGCAGTGGTCTCTTCCCCCTGGGGCTGAGGGTTATTTCCCTCCCTGGTTAGCCTTTCTCCACTGCCATTCACTTGCCTCAGGATTTCAGTTTGCCTCCTCTCTGATCCTGCTCCTGCCTCTCCTGTTGGCTCTGTCTCGTTTTGCCTGTCTCCGTTTCACTGAAGCTTTTACTGTGAGGAGGATCAAGTAATTGCAGGGTTGAAGCAGACCCTTGAACTCAGAGTGTTTAATGGGTTTGTAATTAGGCCATGTATCCCTGTGAGAATGGGCACTCTGGGAGTTTGCCAGGATTTACAGGGGGATTTAGTAGCCTTCTAAGAGTTTCCAGACCTATTACATTCCTTAAGAAGTTTTAAAGACACCACTGATTTTGGCAGGGAACTAGGAACTAGGATGTCTCGAAATACACATAGAACTGGGGGATGGGAAGTAAAAAACTATTTATTTTATAAAGAACAAGGAGAAGTTTCAAAGACTTTATAATTTGAAATGCAGAAATAGATGTTTAACATTCTCTTGGTAGCACATGCCTGCCTTAGAGCATATGATGTGTGTTTTCTCTGAGAATGTATATTTACATATTTGATAAGACATGAATATTAAAACACATATTAGCCAGGCTCTGTGTATGCATTCTACTGTAGGTATATGTGACTGCTGCTGCTTTCTGAACTTGGAATATGTAATTGTGTTTAAAAAAATTATGAAGGCTTTGCTTTCCTCCATCCTACCTGTTTGCCACTTATGAGGTTCTGTGGCATCCCATTTTCTGTGTGTTTTTGGGAGATCAGTGTTTGTTAAATGCCAGGTGATTTTATTATGAAGTCCTGGTTTATTTTTACTCATAACCAAGACAAGCACAAACTTCTATTGTTGTTTACAGAGAGGAAGGGAAAATTACATCTAACCTAAAAATACCTTCCTCCCCCTACCCCATGTCTCGCTGCCCTGAGCTTGGGCAGGCTGGAGGATAAGAAAAGGCAGAAAACAACTGGGCAGTTTTCTCACAGTAGCACAAAATTGCTGGTTTTTCTTCCAGGTTAAAGAAACCCAAACCATAATTAACTTTCTTCTCTCTGTTCAATAATTACCCAGAAAAAAGACCACAGCAATAAAAACTACTCTGCTTACCTGTGCAGCAAAGGGAGTGTAGAACTTTCTGGAAATTTGACCTATCCAAGTCTAGTTTTGGATCAGCAATGGGTTTGACTTGTGACATTTGGGCTCTAAACTCAAATTCAGATTTTTTGGTAAGTGTAACATATATCAGGATCTCTCAGAGTGGTTTGGGTCCATACCCATATCTCCTGACTGCAACAATCCAAGGGCACTTGTTTATGTCAAATTGCTTTGCTCCTGTGAGAAGTTTTGAAGTTACAGTGAGTTTAAGTTTTGTTTAAATACAAGACTATAAATTCAGCTGTTTCTGTAGCTGTTACAGCATAACTTCACTGATAGTATCCTGAGCACTAAAAATATGTGCTTCTAAAAGTGCTGACCTTGTGAAGAGTGGGATAAAAGGCAAGTGTGGATTCTTCCTTGGGCTCAGTATTTTGGGTTTTATGTATATCTAGAGCTACAGTGAACTTTTGTTGCTGTTCTTACATGACCTCAGAGTGGCTCTGTCACCTGTGGGCAGAGTAATTCCATGAATGTCCTTGCCATTACACTGGATTTACACCCTAGCTCTCCAACTTGAAGCAGAGTTTGGCTTTCTGTGAGTGACAGCAGCAGCAGGAACCCACAGTTCAATGTGTCACACTGTGAACTTTTATGATATAATCAAAACTATCAATCTGAAGAGCTTCTGGAAACAAATTTTCAGTTTAAACATCAAGCACAAAGTGTCCCTTCCTCTTTTTTTCAGCGAATTAGCTTTTGAAAAGGCCATGAGCTGCTGCAGAGATGAAAAGGGCTGAAGAATTCCGAGCAGGTGGTAGGGACTGAGCAAGCCCAGCTCGCAGCCAGAGGGGTCACAGCTGGAGCAGGGGATCCGGGCGGCTCCGGGGGACAGCGGCTTCTCCCTGTGCCCAGGGAAACCCCGGGAGCGCCACGGGAAATCCAACCAGATGGCCAGGGAGAAACAGCTCAACTGCTTTAGGGCTCTGCTTCCTCCCTGCTGGGCAGATCATGGTGGACACTGCATTTGCCACGCTGAGGTCCCGTGGGAGAGCAAATCCTGGTGTTCACTTTTATAGGGGATAATACACTTACCTACCGTGCGTGAAGGTCTAGAAAGTACACTTGGTTAAATTTCTGTGTGTGAAAATTGTGGCATGCCTTTTTCATTTCTGAGGACTGGAAATGGTAATATTTGTTCTGTGAGGATTCTTATGAAATACAATCATGCATTGATGTAATTTCCACATGTTTTCATAGAGTTTTAAGGTTTTTTTTGTCTTAGACTACTGTTATAGTTACAGTTTGACCTTCAGTCCAGCAAGACTTCCTCTGGAAAATATTCAGAAATGCCCAGAACTAGTAGAATTATTTTCTTTGTTTTCATACTTTAAAGAATTATTTCTGTCACAGCTGTTCTTGATTTAGGTGAGGGCATGGTGCAAAACAGTGCCTATGAAATACTACACACCCCCACATAGTGCACTGAGCTTGTCTCACCTCTGTTCTCTTTATCCTGTGTATGTGATTTCACAGCACTGTGAATGCTCTGAAGTCTCTCCTTGCAGAAATCCCGCTCTGGCCTTTGGGAGTGTCCTGTGCATCCTGTCCGGGGCAGCTCCCCTGGGAGGTGTTCTGCTGGAAGGTAGAGCCCTGCTGGTGGCACTCACTGCCGGGGGACGCCTTCATCCTCCGGCTCCGGCACTGCCCCCCCGGGCTCTGGCTGGGCTTCGGTCCCCAGGAGGGCAAAATCCGCCTTTCCCGGAGGGCAGGGTGCTCCGAGCCGCGCCGGCCCGGGCTGTGCCTCGAGGCGGGGTGTAAGAGAGCGAGGAGGGATTTCCACATCTGCGCCTCCCGCTCTCTGCTCACCTGAGCGCTGGGTGTGAGAGAGCGAGGAGGGATTTCCACATCTGCGCCTCCCGCTCTCTGCTCACCTGAGCGCTGGGTGTGAGAGAGCGAGGAGGGATTTCCACATCTGCGCCTCCCGCTCTCTGCTCACCTGAGCGCTGGGTGTGAGAGAGCGAGGAGGGATTTCCACATCTGCGCCTCCCGCTCTCTGCTCACCTGAGCGCTGGGTGTGAGAGAGCGAGGAGGGATTTCCACATCTGCGCCTCCCGCTCTCTGCTCACCTGAGCGCTGGGTGTGAGAGAGCGAGGAGGGATTTCCACATCTGCGCCTCCCGCTCTCTGCTCACCTGAGCGCTGGGTGTGAGAGAGCGAGGAGGGATTTCCACATCTGCGCCTCCCGCTCTCTGCTCACCTGAGCGCTGGGTGTGAGAGAGCGAGGAGGGATTTCCACATCTGCGCCTCCCGCTCTCTGCTCACCTGAGCGCTGGGTGTGAGAGAGCGAGGAGGGATTTCCACATCTGCGCCTCCCGCTCTCTGCTCACCTGAGCGCTGGGTGTGAGAGAGCGAGGAGGGATTTCCACATCTGCGCCTCCCGCTCTCTGCTCACCTGAGCGCTGGGTGTGAGAGAGCGAGGAGGGATTTCCACATCTGCGCCTCCCGCTCTCTGCTCACCTGAGCGCTGGGTGTGAGAGAGCGAGGAGGGATTTCCACATCTGCGCCTCCCGCTCTCTGCTCACCTGAGCGCTGGGTGTGAGAGAGCGAGGAGGGATTTCCACATCTGCGCCTCCCGCTCTCTGCTCACCTGAGCGCTGGGTGTGAGAGAGCGAGGAGGGATTTCCACATCTGCGCCTCCCGCTCTCTGCTCACCTGAGCGCTGGGTGTGAGAGAGCGAGGAGGGATTTCCACATCTGCGCCTCCCGCTCTCTGCTCACCTGAGCGCTGGGTGTGAGAGAGCGAGGAGGGATTTCCACATCTGCGCCTCCCGCTCTCTGCTCACCTGAGCGCTGGGTGTGAGAGAGCGAGGAGGGATTTCCACATCTGCGCCTCCCGCTCTCTGCTCACCTGAGCGCTGGGTGTGAGAGAGCGAGGAGGGATTTCCACATCTGCGCCTCCCGCTCTCTGCTCACCTGAGCGCTGGGTGTGAGAGAGCGAGGAGGGATTTCCACATCTGCGCCTCCCGCTCTCTGCTCACCTGAGCGCTGGGTGTGAGAGAGCGAGGAGGGATTTCCACATCTGCGCCTCCCGCTCTCTGCTCACCTGAGCGCTGGGTGTGAGAGAGCGAGGAGGGATTTCCACATCTGCGCCTCCCGCTCTCTGCTCACCTGAGCGCTGGGTGTGAGAGAGCGAGGAGGGATTTCCACATCTGCATCTCCAGCTCTCTGCTCACCTGAGCTCCCAGAGCAGTGCTTGCCGGGGGTACCTGCACTGAGGCAGCCCCGTCCTGTGCCCTTTGACATTCCAAATGTAGCATCAACTGACTGCTTACATTGTGAAATTTCAGCTCTTCTCGTTTACAGTTTACAAATTCTTCCTAGAGAGGTTTTTTACCTTATATTTTATTCAAGCTTCTCTTGACAGTTTTAGATAAATACTGTCTTTCCTTATGCATCATTTACAACTGTTCTTTAGCTTTGGGCACAGTTCACACTGTGTGATGTGTGACACTATTCCTCCTTTTTCACTGACTGGGTGTCTCACTTTTATGAGTTTTATCTGTTTTACCTGAGATAAAAATCCTCTGCCCTCAGCATATATTATCACCCTGATTATTAGTTTTTGTTTACAGATAGGAGCTTGCTTTTACTATGTAAATAATGTTCTGCTCTGATGGCTGAGCCAAAACTAAATTCACAAGAGTGTTTATAAATATTTATTCCTACGTCTTGTGGATCCTATGCTCTGAAACACTCCTGGAACACCCTGCTGCATCTTGGATAACTTAATGTCAGATATCCTGGATAATCTTCATAGTTGATATGCTAGCAATACAGAAAAGGTATTTTACCTTCTATCTCACAGGTTGCTTTTTTCTACTGTGACTGATGCAGATATTGGTTTCTTAAGAAGCCTTTAACACTGCTGGGCTGATAAATGAAAAAATCCTCTATCTTTCATAAGATGACTGGGCAGAATGAGATTAAAATTGCAAGTGTGTGTGAGACAAGACTGAAATGTGATTGTTGGGTTTTTTTCTGGTGAGCTTGTGCTCCCTGGAAAATCCTTGCTTGTGTCAGACAAGCACTGAGACGTTCCATAACCACGGTGACTTGGCTGCAGCTCCCCCGGCCAGCAACAAAGTCTTTGCTGATGCAGTCAGCATGGCACTTGAGGGCACTTATGGGGAGATTAAAGGATGAGATTTCTCAGATGATTTTGCTAAGAGTGATTAAAACAAAATAGTTTTTCATTATCTTTGATATGATTTAGTGAAGATTAGAGGGAATAATCCACATTTTTGGAGGATTTAGAAATGAACCATTTTGCTTGCAGCATTTCAGGAGATTAGAAACTTGAATCTGTGAAGATGTTCACAGCTTTGTTAAGATGCAGTCAGAGTTCCCAGCTTTAGTTATTATAAAGATACTGACAAGTGATACTTTAATTTTCTTCTCATCTTGTGGTGAAGCGCAATAAGATTTTCCGACATAATAATAATTAGTTTTTTTTTTTTTTTTTTTTTTTTTTTTTTTTTAGTCTTAAAATAAGATGGACCTGAAGTTCTTTTGTTTGAGCTGAGATACACAGAAAGCTTAGAACACAGTGAAGAGGAAATACAGATCCAGGCTAATGTGACATTTCTGTACTGGTGGTAGGGCTCAGGAGCAGGGGTCAGTCAGGGAGCTTTTGGAAATAGGGCCCCAGTTATCCTTTGGTTTGAAACACTGCTCTTTCCCTCTTGGAAAGATCAGAAAAGCCTTTCCCCTGGTGGGAAAGGTTACAGCCTCACCCTGTAACCCTGGTGGAGTTGGGAAGGGCACTGACAGCAAACAGGGGACGGGCTGAGCCCCCAGACACGCAGGATGGGGGAGGTGGGCAGAGATACCCTTGGGGTCCCTGCAGGCTGAGTGCCCAGAAATCTGCAAACAGCATTTCTGACTGTGAAAACACTGCCCATGGCAGCTTTCACTGCACTGGCCTCCTATTCGGTGTGACGTGTCTGAAACTTGGCTGAGTCTCTCTGCCTCTGTTCCACCATGCTCTGTGCTGGTCCCAGATGTTCTCACCTGGGCTCTTTGCTGGCTTACGGTGAAAAGAAGCAGGACAAAAATGTTTGAAATGTTACAGCAGTTTCTAACACAGCACAGACTTCCACCATTTGTTTCCAGGTGGTATTTACGGTGATGCAATTTTACATGCTAGAATTATCCTCTGCCAAAACAAAGATTAACAATTTTGCACTTTATATTTTCTAAAGAAGAGTGCTCTGTGGTTACCTACTGAGGTATATTCAGTGAGCATTTCAGTTTTCTAGAGCTGCAGCCATTTATAGTACAGGTCCCACCTACTTTCCATTAGAACTTGAATTCATAAATTATTTACATGCTTTTGGAAAAAAAACCTAGTCTGTCTTATAAATTCTTTCCTCCCCTTAACTGTACCAGAATAATGGGTTTTGTGAGGGCCTGGTTCTGTATCAGTCAGCTGCTCTTCTTACCAGGAATTTTTATTTAGTTTATTCCACTTCCTGTGTGAGCTGCAGAAATGAAATCTCATAGCTCAATGTGTGAGGGAACAGTGACATGTCATTGTCTGAATGTAAATGGAAGATATTTGAAATTGCCTGAGAACAATGCCTGGGATGAAGGGGATGCTGTGGAACACGGAGCACGGCCACAGTAACACAGCTGTCAGTCGTAGGACATCCTTGGGTGGTAACACTCCAAGTCACCTCACAGGAGGGACACGAAGTGCCCCGGGCCCCTTCAGGGTTTCAAAGCATGTCTGGGGTAAGGCCCATTGCAGGAGTGGCTTCAAAGCACGTCCCAGCTGAGAACTTCATCTCCAAATAAAATTCTAATCAATGTTTAAGCAGGAGGGCTGGTGTGGGACAGGAGGTGTGTCATGCAGCTCTCCAGCTGAAAGAAGTGCAAGGAGTAATACAAACTGAGGAGCTCACTCCTGTGTATATGAATTCCTCATCAGAGATGGAAGGGTGAGAAACCAAAGAAGTTGTTACTCTCTTGGAGTTTCTAGCACTGGTGTTCTCTGCAGTAATCCTTGGAAGATTTAAGGTGGGAGTAGGCCCAGTAGAATGTGTGATAAGTTGTACCTGTATCTAACAGCTGGTCAGGATTTTCTGTATATAAACTCTGAGAGAAAACAAGGCGCAGTCTTGTGTTGCTTGTTTGAGGAATATAAAGAAATACTAAACTTCATACTCTATCCGCATTTCTGTCATTCCTAACGAGCCCACTCTCCCAAATTAAAGGTGCTGTGTATGTAATTTGAATATATCTTATTATAATAGAATCTTCTCCTTACTCTTCTTAGGTTTAGCAACTGTAATTTAGATTTCATATTTCCATCTGAAGTTAATTGTTATTCCTCCTAGTTCAGGAGAAGCTGCCATTGGTGCCTAATGAAGAGAACTCAAGGTAAATTGTGCCTCTTGTCAGTTAATTTAAATTTTGTGCCGGCATTCAGAAGAGATCCGTCTCATCCCATAAACATTATTAGCATTATGGCATTATTTATTTGGGGAAATTATTGTGTATATGAAATAAGCTTTTTGGAGTGAAGATTTCTTCTGGCCAGACCCCACAGTGCTCTGCTTTGCTCTTACTATTTTAAAATTGTGTACTTTTGGCAGCTGTTTAAATACATGTTCCCAACATAATAATTTTCCATACACACTTTTCCCCAGAATGACAGGGAAAAAAGTGTTATTTTAGGACACGGTGGGGGAAGGAAAGAAATACTGACTATATTATACAGAGGTTAAGCAGAATCCTTGTGCAGTGCAATGTGCACAGAGAACAGTTCCAATCTTGATAGCCAGAGCTGGCACCATCCACGGGCCAGAGCCCTCTGGAAAGAAGCAGGGCTGTGTTTGCTCCGATAGCACAGAGGATAAAAGCTGTCAGGTGTCCACAGCGCCCTGCCCTTTCAGGCAGGAGACAGGATTCTTCAGGGCAAACTGCTCTGGGAGTCCCTGGGCAGGGGACCGTGCCAGCTAAATAAAGTGCTGCTGTAAAGAGAAGGTGGGATCAGCCTGCAGGTTCTGCGGGAAGGATGTGTAAACTCAGCTCCTGAGGAGAACCAAGAAAACTCTAAAGAGGTGAAAAGAATCAGAAGAGAAATAGCTGAGTCATCCAGTTTTCCAAAATACACGGGAACTGTTCCATCTGCTGTGTGTGTGTGCCGGGTCAAGCTCCAGCTCATCCTCTGCAGTCGGATCCAGGATCAGAGCAAGGTGGACATGCCTTCACTGAAGTTGAGACTCACATTCTTTCCCACACAGCTGACTTTAATCCAGCCACTCAAGTGGTTGTAGATGGTTTGTGGAGTTGGTAGCAGAGTCATAAATCCAGATTAAGAGCCTGGGCTTGCTCGTACAGATTTGGTTTACGGCAGCGATGAAATGGCGCTGCCAGTGCCTTTGTAAGAGAATCCTTTTAGGGCTAATCTAGTGCAGCTGCATTCCTTGCTGGAGTTACCTCCTGACCTCACATGCTGCAGGAACAGAGGGATGGAGTAGCTCTTGCCAGCTCTCAGCTGTATCTGTTGGTGTGCTGTGGCTTCTTGCTGCGAGTCCCCCTGTGGCTGTGGCACACCTGGCAGGTACCACACATCCGTGTGCCACCGTGCCACGGCCACTGGCCACTGCCCAGGGCCACCAGGGCTGGGGAAGGCGCTGCTCTTGCCTCAGCTTTGTGCAAACCTGGGTGTGGGTGTTCTGTGTGTGGGGTCAGTGCTGGTACAGCCTGTCTGGGACTCCCAGCCCTGACGGACAGGGTGACCTGCAGCACACCTGCACCCCTGCAGCACACCTGCAGCCCAGCAGCACATCTGCACCCCAGCAACACACCTGCACCCCAGCGGCACATCTGCACCCCTGCAGCGCATCGGCATCCCAGCAGCACACCTGCACCCCAGTGGCACACCTGCACCCCTGCAGCACACCTGCACCCCAGCGGCACATCTGCACCC
>WEZZ01033943.1:45952-78800 GCA_013400585.1 Chloropsis cyanopogon
GCACATCTGCACCCCTGCAGCACACCTGCACCCCAGCAGCACATCTACATGCCAGCAGCTTTGCAGCAGAGAGAAGCTCAAGGCCCAGACTCCCCGCTGAGCTCGGTCTCCGTTGCCATAACTAAGACAATGTTTTGGTGTGTGACACCTTGAGAAGGCCCTGCTGAGTTTTTGTATGCAGATCTTCTAATTACACCTGCCTGCTCTGTGGGCACAGGCACAGCCCTGCACGCTGAAACACCTCCTGGTAGTTTCTCAGCCAGTAAGATAACTTCAGCCTAAACAAACAGAGCAAGTCAGATGAAGTTGTCCCTCTTAAAATACACATATTGATTATGTTACCTGTAATAATAATAAAACAAATAAATTAAATACACCACTGCAAATAGAACCAAGGGGAAAATCTCACTCTACAGATAAAAGGAAGCAAGTCAGAACTGACATTAAAAATACAAAAGAAAAAGCAGAACTGAGTAAAGGGTCTGATTATCCCCCAAACATTCTGCAGTACATTTGCTGATGCAGAAATGCCCAACACTGATCTCAAGGGGCTGCTGTTACTCACTCCCTCACTCTTGGTGTGCAGGGTGTGAAGACACCAAAGCACAGCATCAGAGCAGTTTCCAGGCAGTTTGCACTGCATGCCTTGTTGGGATTGGTGTCTGACAACAGAAACACAAATCACAAACTATGATTCTTTTGCACTTGTGTCTGAATAAATGCAGGTGTTTGGCAGCAGGAGCACCACAAACCCCAACCGCAGCGTCCCAACAGAGCAGCTTTTGTTGAGCAATAAGGAAACCTTATTCCCTCCCCGTGCAGCAGGGAGCAGCTGGTGCTGCAGCACGGCTGAGCAGGGACATCGGGGACACAGGGACCAAGCTCTGCCCTTCCTGTGGTGCCCTCTGCTCTGTGCTGGTGCAGAGCCTGGAGCTCCCAGAGCTCCCAGTGCCCCGTGGATGAGGGGGAAGTGCTGGGTTCACCCAGCACTGCTGCTCTCCTTTGGCTGCTCTCCTCAGGTTACAGCACCCAGAGTATCCCTGCTGGAAGGTCTCCTGGAGCACTTCCAACTGCCAGCATTGGCACTGAATTGGCACTGAAGTATCAGCTCACTGTGGTATTTTTGTGCTTTTCATACTTGAAACCTAAGTCTTTGTTGGTCTTCTCCTCTGTGAGGGGGGTGAGCTCCATGGGAGCTCTCATGGGGCTGGATTGGTTTTATCACCTGACCGTGAGCACTTGGGGGTGTCACCGGTGGCCAGCTGTGGACCACACAGCTGTTCTGTCCTGGACCGAGCTGGGAGAGACTGGGAGAGGTTTCCAGCTGGAAAGAAATCTGTGGCTGGATGTCTTGTTCTAAGCTGCAGTGGCCAGTGAGCCCCCAGTGGGGCAGAACCTCTGAACACCTGTCCTGATGGGCGTGGGATGGATCAACACCTGTCCTGATGGGCCTGCAATAGGTGCTGGAGGCAAAGTTCCATTTGGATGGAGGTGTTCACAACTCGAACATGCAAGCATTCATTTCCTCCAGCTATCATCAAACACATACTTTATCCCTTCCAAACAAAACACTGACAACTTTTTACTGCGTCCAGCTGACAGAAAGATATTTCAATTAAGTATTATATCACAACTTACAACTTCCACTGAGTGTATTAAATAACCCCAGGAATCTTGCTGCTAATTCAGTATTACTATTTCACTCTGCTCTAATTTATGTTTGACAGCATTTGATTGGAATATCGTTATTGATTGTCAGGAGTTAATTCTGATGTCTTGGAATTCATCTGTTCTTTGTGGTTTGGTCTCAGTAAACACCATCATAGCAGGAAAAGGGTTTGATCCCTGCAGTCTCCTTACACAAGGACACACATCAGTGCTACAAGTCTCTCAGCAAATGCCTGATGTGGGTCACATTCTGTCACGCCACTCCCTGAATTGGTAAAACAGGTGTTTTCTTACACCTGATTATTATTATTATTATTACAAGCAAATTGAAAAGAAACTGGTCAGGTGGATGAGGTATAAAATTGAATCATCACCAGTTAGCCAGACGCAACATTTCTACAGAAGTGTGTGTTTTGATAAATCCTTCATATCTAAAGCGAGCAGAGGACTGAGAGGTTCTGTGAGTGAACCTCCCAGGGTTTATAGTCCTGAGTGTTCGGTGTTGGCATAACCTGCCAAGGTCAATGATAAAACTCCTTTGGAGTCAGAAGGAGTGGGAGAATGAACCATGATCCAATGCTTCAAAAATCCTGTGGGTTGCAGGATTTTGTCTGTCTTAGCCCGTGCCCCCCTCCTTCAATTTTGAAAGTTTTAGTACTCTTTTTTGAAACAATTATTGGTCTGGTAGAACCAATATGCCCAAAAAATACAGCCCTGAGGCACGGCTGTGTGAAGTTACAGGGACTGACCCCTGAGCAAAGAGACTTTCCCAGCTTCTCATTTTCAACTATCTTGTTCCATCAGAAAGTGCACTTTGTTCATTTTAAGAACCAACCTACTAATAGGCATTTTGGATTTAATTCAGCCCAGGAGTGAGATTTTCTCACTCAATATGGGTCACTATTTCGTGCTTGGTTTGGTCTGGAGAGCAGAAGCCTGTCTGGATTATGAACATTGCTTGATGATTAATGTGTACATCAACGTAAGAGACTCTGCCATTGTCTTTTTCCTTTTTTCTGCTGAAAGGACAGTTATATTAATAAAATGGGCATAAACTGTTAGTTTGGGGTTGTTTTTTTTTTTAAATAGGCAATCCAGCTAGCATGGGACAACCATATTTATTCAGTTTGGGCACTTTAGTTAATAATGGGGGTTTGTTTTTCAAAGGACAAATAGGGTTTAATATATTGGAGTAAATTTCCATAAAGTCAGAAGCCCAAGGCAGCACAGAAATATGCTACATTTTCATGTGCTCACCACATTTCCATGCACAAATCAACTTAATTGTGTGCATGTTTTTGCTTGGGGCCTTGTGCTTCTGTTGTAATAGGAGGGAGTCTTTTATTTTATTTTATCTTAAAGCAGATTTTCTTAGGAATTGGCTCTGCAGCTCGTGGTTGCTGTGGGGCAGTAGCAGAGACAGTGGGAAAAGTCAGGAATGAGACTGTGTTTATGCTCTGGGACTGCAGCAAAGCCCAGGGGTGCAATAGAGACTTGGTTCCACAAATCCACTGTGCCTTAATAGCCAGGCTGAGCACAGGCTGCCAAAAATCTCACCAGGTCAGCTTGCACCCCTGCTAAGAACAATCAGGAGAGAAAAGCGCAGCGAGGGCAGACAAGAGGTGTTGAAGCAGGGATGGTGCTCCTGAGGCCAGGGTCCCTGGGAAGGTAAGCAGACATTCCCAACACTGAGGGCTCCCAGGGACTCCCACTCCGGTGCTGGAGGGCCGCTGGTCTCAGAGCCAGCAGAGGTGTTTGTGGTTTCTTGGCTTGTCTGAAAATAGCGGCAGAGCCCGTCCCAGCCCGTGTCTGGAGCACAGGGAAGCTGCTCCCCTCCCCTGCTCAAGGCTGGGCTGGTTCCTCGTGCACACGTGGAAAGGGGAGTGTGAGGCTGGACACCCTGCTCTGGACTGAGCTCAGCAGCGGATAGAGCAGTGCACGGAAGGACAGACCCTGGGGATCTGGAATTGCGGTTTGAGTGGTGGCCAGGTGAGCCACCACTCAAACCAGGTGAGCCGGGTCCAAAAGAGCTCTGTGAGACAGAGGGAGCCTGACCTGCAGGGAGGGGAGTGCCCTGCCTGGGAGAAAAGGCAGACACAGATCACCCTGGCTGGGGTCATGGTAACCTGGGTGCTGCCGCTGCAGTTCCTGCCCCATGCACGGTGCCACACCACACTGCAGCAGTCAGCAGCTTCCCTCTTCTTTCTGCTCACCCTGCAGCTGAGCCAAAGCTCAGGCTCAAGGTCTCCACACCTTGGCCTTTCCTGCTGCCCCTGACCAGCTTGGAAATGACTCTGGTGAGACTTGGCTGTGGAACAGCAGGAGTTTGGAGAAGGAAGGGGTTCGTGCAAACCCACATATCCCATTATTCCTGATGGAATGCACAGAGAGGTGGTGCTGTGGCCATGCACTCCATGGGCTCCAGCAGTTGTTAATCCATATATCCCATTATTCCTGATGGAATGCACAGAGAGGTGGTGCTGTGGCCATGCACTCCATGGGCTCCAGCAGTTGTTAATCCCCCAGCTGCTCCCAGGGTTTGTCCCTGCTGGCAGACAAGGGTGGCTCCTGTGTGGGCAGTGGATTCCCCATCTCCTGCCCACACTCACCGCCGTGCCCTGCAGCGGGTGGGCGTGGCTGACTCTGCCTCAGGGAAAGCAGGGCCATCCCGGGGCTGCTCCAGCCCCATCCCAAAGCAGAACTTGGCAGGCAGTTTTATGAACTGCCACAGGAAGGTAGAGGCCCATAAAGTGGTGCTGATATGAGGAGTCTGTTTCAGCAGGAGGGAGACATTCTGTTCCCAAGCCTTTGAGACATTGTGGAGAAGAAAACACACAGCTGACTTCTCAGCTTCCAGCCACATGCACCAGTTATGGCAGCGCTGGGATATAAATGTCAGGTCTAAAACTGAGAGCAGGAACAATCCTGGAATTGTACCTGCATAGGCTGACACAATCACTGTATTTGATCTGACGGGGAGGAACTTCATGCAGATGCTAAAATAAAACTGACTCTTTCAAAGCTCCAAGAAACTGTCCCTTGGAAGAGTCGGTGCAGCTGGAGAGCCCTGTGTCCCACGGCCTCCCAGGCTGGGTGGCTGGGGGATAGCTCCAGTCTCACTGCTGGGTCACAGAGAACTGTTGCTGTTAGGAGCAGGGTCCAGCTGAGAGCAGAGCTGCTCCCTCCCAGCCTGGGGGCTGTGCTCTGTGGGACCGTGGTAGGATTGAGCACCTTGGCAGTGCAAACCTAATATCCATGTTGGCTGGAGGAAGGAAAACTCTTCCCAGTTTTCTTCCACAGTTCATTGTTTAGCTGCCATTTGGTTGCTGGTATCAGGAGAAAACATGTTTTCCGTCAGGAATAACATTTTTTTCCCCTGAATGAACCACAGTATCTTTGTTATATGGTTCTGATTAATTGAGTGAGAAGTAAGACCTGTAGGATTCTTGATTCTTTTTCTTTCTTCTGGAATTCAGTATTTGTATAAGAATGGCCAGTTGCCAGCTTAGCTGGTTGTACAAGAGTGAGGGACAGTCTGCATGCAG
The DNA here is from genome assembly GCA_013400585.1 of Chloropsis cyanopogon. NCBI lineage: Eukaryota > Metazoa > Chordata > Aves > Passeriformes > Irenidae > Chloropsis > Chloropsis cyanopogon. Next base: position 51,166 of record WEZZ01033943.1, read on the forward strand.
GGTGTGTACACGTTACATCTGAGGTTGGTACTAATCCTGAATTTGCTGTTCATGGACAGCTCATTGGCATGGCTGCTAAAATCTGCAATACACTGAGCAGTCACTGAAACACCCAGTACCAGCCTTGGGCTGGCAGCATGCCTGCATGGGTCAAGTCAGAAATGGAGGAATTCCATCAGGATTCAGGGAGAGAATTGGTTAAATCGTGGAGGGATTGGTTTGGGAAGACTGCAAGGCAATTTCTAAATTTGTTCTCAGATTGCAAAATCTAAATTCTTCTTGGAGTCCCACAGGTGATGCCAGGTTATGCTGCTCTGTCTTCCCACTGCCAGTGGGATCTCCAGTGGCTTCAGAGGGGCTTTTCATAACTGGGAGCTGGTGATCTCACCATGTATGGCTGAGGTGAATGTTCCCCTTCCCTCCCTCTCTCCTTCCCTCCCGTGCTCTCTGACTCCAAAGACTTTGTTAATCCTCCTTGGCTCCCCCATGCTCTCCTTCAGCCTCCTCCAGTGCTGCTTTTCCTCATGCTTTGCTCTCCCTTTCTCTCCATTTCCATGTCCTGAGCAAGCTCCCATCCCTGCTGCTGTTCCTGTTTATACAAGCTGCTTCACGTGAAGGAAATTAAAATGTTGTTTAGCCAAACTGTCTCACTGCACGTTTTAATTCTCTAGATTTATGATAGAGCAGCTGTGGCTGAATCCCATTTGAAAAGCTTTTGGGACTTTTTCCTATAAGTGTGAAATTATATAAAATCTTGGAAGGGGTGAAAGATTTTATCTAAAGCAATAACAGTAAAATCTGTTTCTGTTCAGGCTGTTTGTAGTACAAGACTGATGAATTCTTTCACCAGGGAACTTGCACCTATACATAATTTTAAGCCCAGGTGCCATATGGATTGGGGTCTCCCTAAAAAGTCCCCACAGTGCTGTTGCTCACCAGAAATGACACCTGAATATTTTAGAATTGAGGGGGAATCGGTGCACCACGTGCAGCTTAGCCAACATGCCAGGCAGGTCTGAGTGGGAGTGAACACAGATTGCTCACGTGTACAAAAGCAATCACAGTCTGATCAGGTCACTGAGTGCTGAATTCTGCCCTCAAAGGAAAAGGAAAGGAAGGAAATTCCCAGTGGAAGGATTCCAGGAATGACAGTGCAGGCAGAGCTGCTGTACAGAGAGTTTGGGTTGTGTAGTCTTCCCTTCCTGGGAAGCATCCTGGTGGCATCTAAGGTGAGGTCAGAGACCTGACAGGCCATCACTTTATTGTCTCCCTGTGCCAGCTACAAAGTCCATGGCGTGCTGTCCTCTTGGGTGACAACAGACAATTCATCACTGAGGAGGAGCTCGGTCTGAGTTTTCCTTCCAGGCTGTTCTCTGCTTGTCACTGTGGGGACTGGGACCACAGGGACGGGGATGGTGTCGCTGATCCTGTCCTCGCCATGCAGGGATACTCTGCTCAAGCTCAGTACAAAAATGGACTTTTCCTTTTTAACTTTTCTTTCTTTGCACCCTACAGTGGAATTAGGGAAAGAAAACGAACAGGACTGTGTACAAATTAAGTGTAAAGACAGTGTGAAAATGAAACAAATTTCCATGGCTTCTTCAATGTGATTTTCTAGAAAATGCTGGAATGCTTTCCTGGTGGATTTGCATCTGATGTATTTCTTCTTTCTACATAAGGAAATGTTAAAAAAACCCAGAAGCTTTAAATAATAAAAGAGGCAGACATTCCTACTGGGGCCGAGCAGAGCAGTCCCAATTTAACTAATGTAACTGTACATTCACTCTGGACCTTTGTCAACACACATTAAAAATACCTCATCAGTTTAACCCATTTCCTTCTCTAGGAGAATCCTGGGAGATCATTGCTGCTGAATGAATGAGGAGCCACAGCCAGGCTGGGAAATGAAGCTCTGAATGTTTAATTTCCCTGTTGCAAAATGCCCTGTGTGACTCGGGCTGTCTCAGCACACCTCTGACCAGGCAGTGGCACCCTGGCAGTGAAATGGGGGTTCTCTGCTACTGCTAAGAGAATTAATCCTGATCTGCATAATACTTCCAACTTCCACCATATAGAATTGTAGTGATGAAGTTGATGCATTTGATGTACCCCTGAACAAAGAAAAAATGAAAATTAAGTATATTTTTTTTATCCTGCAGCAAGAGACTGTATTTACACTAGTTTCTATCACTGCAATGGGACATTTTAAGAGAATTACTTGGTTTAATGGGCCTTAGTTATCTCATATATTCATTACTATGAAGAATGGATTTTGATGAAATAGTATTTTCCTTTTTATAAATCAGGCATTGTAGCAGTGGTCATGTAATGCCTCACTGTCCATCTGCTTTTCAATAATCAAAATTCTTAATTTAGATTTGTTTGCATTGGGTTAAAATTAAGTTTGATTCCTTTAGTGCCTTTATTTTACACTTGGCAGGGTCCAGTAACATGAGTGGATTTGCTTGATTCATGGCTAATTTTGGAAGGTCAGATGTAAACAAGTGAAGGCAGAAATCCTGGAGGGGTGAGGCTGGAGCACCAGGAGAAGGGGTGGGTTTGTGGAAGCCCCCAAAGCAGCAGCTGATGGAAAGGCTGTGATTAAGTCAAGGCGCTGCTATTGTGTCATGAGTGACAGCCCCAGCCTGCTCCAGGCACGTGGGGAGGGTTTATTCACAAACTGGGCCCCAGATGAAGGAGAAGGCTGGTCCTTGTGCCAGCAGCTTGCCCCCCCAGCCTTCACCTGGCAGAAGGAAAGGCCTGGGCACGGTGAACAGAGGAAATGGCTCGGGATGCCTGGAATAGTTCTGTGTGGGGAGGTTCAGGCGTCCCACAAAGAGCCAGCTGAGCCTGTAGCTCTTCCCTGGAGACAGCTCAGGTCTTCTCCCAGGATGTGTAAGCTGCCCCACACTAAACCCGTGGATCCTTGGATCCATGGAGGAGGCTTGGATTCATGGATGGAGGCTCTTGATGAGGAGTGCTAAGGGAGCAGTTTTCTGGGTTTTCCTTGTCCTGTGAGTCTGTGTTCGATCCAGGTAGCTGTGCTGGGCTTTGGGACATGGGGGTGTCCCTGAGCTGGCAGAGCTGGCAGAGGTGCTGGTGCCAGCAGGATTGGGCTGGAAGCTGTGTGGCCTCTCTGCATTCCTTGCCCATTTTCTGGAGGGAGGCTGGGATGGAACCACTAAACCAATCCTGTAAACAACAGTGCCCTTCAGAATCAGAGGTGTGCTCCCAAAACTGGGAAGGTGAAGCCTGGAATCAGATTCAGACCCGTGAAGCGTGCTCCTTGTGAGGGCTCACCAGCAGGAGTTTCACAGTCAGAAGTGACACTGGTGGCTGCTCCTCACTGGAAATCCAGCCCTGCCAGGCCTGGTGGGCTCAGCAGCCAGCACAGGGGCTCGGGGTGCCAGATCTGCCCTGCCAGCTGATCCCTGCCAGGACCGGCACGAACCGCTGCCTGCACCCTCCTGCAGAGCAGACTTTGCTCCAGTCCTACACTGGGAGGGTTCCCTGAGCCACTGGTGGGTTCTGTTGCTCTTGCACTGTCACAGTTTTCAGCTGTACATTTACTCAGGGAGGTGCTGCACTCTCGCTGAAAACAATTATCAAAGGTTGGGGAGAGTTTTAATTTCAGGCCATTGCTTTTAAAAGAATTAGAAGCAGTATGATTTCTGTGAATTTTAGGGAAAGTTGTGATACAGTTGTGGGATTGACTCCTGAATTTGATGGACTGTCACACAAGGATCAAATCAAGCTGAAAGAAATTGAAGTTGTAGCTGTCATGTGGAGTATGACAGCTGTAACTGCAGAGAGGGATGATCCAAATGGCTTGCCTTCAAACCCCTTCATTTTCCTGCTCACTTTAATCTGTTTGGACAATCTCAGGTCATCTGCTCTGTTACCTGCCACAATTACCTGTCATGGAGAATCCAGAGTCAATTTTGCAGGGGGAGCAGCATTCCCAAAATATCACGGTGTTGTTCCAGTGTACGTGGAAGAATCCCTGGGAAAAAAATGGATCCTTTGTTCTCTTGGCAGCTCTTCATGAAAAGTTTGAGCTTGCTTGCTTACAGGGTGTAAATGATGTCTGTTTATGCAGCATTTGTATCAGAAAGGATTTACACACAGAATGTCCCCAGGTGGGATGGACTCAAATGCCTTTTTGTGCTGGAGTCCATTGTTTAGTCCCTTTCCTTTGAATGCTTTATCCCTGGCTCCCAAACACTCCACATCTGTGTGCCAGTGTGCAGCCAGGCTCACTGTGCAGGGGAACATGCACAATGTATCTGACACTCCTGGGGGAGCAGGACTGCAGGGGTGCAGCCTCTGTCACCGGGCACACACCTGAAACAGTTCAGTGAACTTGACTTTGGAGATGTCTTGGAACAATCTTGGGGCACTTTGATTTCCTCCAGCATCATTCCATTCCTGTGAAGGGGGTGGCTGAAGGGGGCAGGAGGATGAAAAAGCAAGGGGAACTTTTGCAGGAACAATGTTCATACATTTAGTGGCAGACAAGAGTGTCACGGAATGTTCAAAGGCAAATTTCTGCCTGATCTCCCTGTTATTAGTGAAGCTAAAATAATTTCTAGTTTCATTTCTAATAATGGTTGTAAGGAATGGACTGGATTCCTGTTATTGGGGTATTTTTATACCTCCCCAAACGGCGCTCTAAGTGGGTGCAAATTACCTCTGTAATTCACAGGTGTAAGTATCTGCATCCCATTATCAGAAATATTTAAAAGAAGAGTTGGTGGAGAAGCACTTGTCTAAGCAGGGCTCACTGCAAATTAATAATTCCCAAACTTCTACTTCATTTTTTGTCCTTCTCCCTCCTTCTAGAAAACAGTGGAGAGAAGCTGATGCTAAAGAAATGCTGATTTCCCAGCCCTGGAGACTTGAACTGTGCTTCGGTGAGTGTTTCCCTCCCAGTTCAGTCCACATGCCTCAGCGGGAGCTGTGAGTCTGGGTGGAATCTCTGCTTGGAGCTGTACTCAAGCAGGTTAAGATCAAAACGAGCTGAAATTGCCTTGTTTCATGTGTGAGTGAAACCTTGAGCAGCCTGTGCTGTGACACTTGGGGTTTGTGAGCACCCAGGGGTGCTGTGCCCGTGCCAGGGCCCACACTGGCAGCTCTGCCTGCTCTGCCCAGGGACAGCCATTCCTGGCACATGTCACCAGCCAGAACTCAGAGTAAAGTCAGCTCATCCTGTTTTCAAACCATGCACATTCTCCTGCTCCAGCTCCCACACGTGTAGACATTCCTGGAGGAATCTCTGTCTGAAGGACAATTGCTTTGCTGCAGCATGGCAAATTTCATCCAAGGCAGTGCCCCACGAAAAGGGGTCAGGCTGCAGCTGGAGTGGCCTTCTCCTGAGCCTGACCCTTGTGCAGAGCTGCTCTGGCGTGGGTGATGCTGGGGAGCCCTGCCCTGCTCCTGCCCCTGTCCCACAGAGCTGCACAGGGGCAGTGTGGGCAGCTCCAGCCTCGGCCACGGCAACAAGAGCGTTTCCTTGCAAGGACTGCCTGCACACAGGGCAGCCAGAGGGGCACGGTGCAGGTTGGTGGGTACTCCCAGCTGGGCTGAGCTGGTTCCCAGCAGAAAGCAGCTCAGGGACACGATCTGAGGGCTGGCTGAGGCCATCGAGCCTCCTGTCTGCCCCAGCTGAAGCTGGTCAGAATCTGAGAGAACAGCAAATAACATAAGATTGTCATCAGCAATTTTCCAGTCTTTGTCAATGGGCAGCTCAAAATGAGGAGGGCTGACTAGCACTGCTCTCATTCCCAGTGGAGAATAAACTCAGGTAGCCAAGATGGTCATGGGGGGGAAAAAAAGAGATCCCTCACAATTCTTGTCTTCCCTATCCTGTACAGGAATGCACATCCAGCTGTTCCAAATGGCAATATTCCCACTTAAAAGTGTTAGTTGGCAACAGCAGTGGGGCAGTGCTAAAGAAATGATGGATTATTAAATTATAATGAAATGATTACAGAGCTTTCTCTTCCTTACAGCCAGGAATGAATTAATGCCTGTAAGTTCTGGTAGCCAAGAGTGATAAAGATACAGAACCACAGACCTTCATTAATGTTGCTGTACACAGAGGTTGCCTATTTGAAATTGTAATATCCCAGCTGGTGTGTCCATGCAGTTACAAAGAAGGGGCAAGCAGAGTAAATTCTGTTCTGTGAAAGATGGCCAGAACCTGAGGACAGTTTTCCAGATGAGCTATGTTACAGACAGGCTTGAAAGACAGAGTTCTGGAAATATCAGGAAGGTGAGAAAACCTACTCCAGTGAGTCAGTGCTATGAGCTTCCATTGCAAACTGGTTTTTTTTCACTCTCAAAATTAACTCTGGGATGCTTTTTCTGCATCTTAAGTGTCCAGCAAACCAGGTCCTGAGGTTTTGATTCAGCCTTTGTTCATGTCTGATTCAGACAGACTCCCACAGAATTCTGTGAGAAAAAATGAGTTATAATCTGTCATAAAAATTCCTGTGGTGTGCATGCACCACAGATAGAGATCTGTTCTGTCTGAGCCAAACTGCACAAGTCCCTGCAACTCCTGAGACACTCTGGAACAGTGTGAAGGGATTTCAGGGAATAGTGACCATGGGTTTACATTACTTTTATTCTTCACACACCAGGGCTTGAAACTCAGATGAAAGACAGGTAGATCTGGCTTTGGAGGGGTCAAAAAGGGAACTGAGTCTTCTTAGTTCTGCACCTTCTGGCTGGTGCAGCAAAAGTCTGTGGAAGAGAGGGATTACAATTGTGTCAGCTGGCCTTTAGAGCCTCCTGCAGGTACCCATAAGGGCTGTGGGAATGAAGGCAGGGAGCTGGGTGACACTGTCCAGCCAGAGCATTTATGTCTGAGTTGATTTCCACATGGAAATTCGCCTGAGTTCCTTTTTTCCAAGACTGCCCTTCTGGGAAAACTCACCCCGGTGTCTGATCCTGCTGCCCTAACCTCCTGCAGCCTTCATCCTGCAGCCCCTCCTGGTGTGACAGCAGTGGGAAAGGGCTTTGAGACATTTCCTCCTTAGGTGCCACTGTCCTGCTTTTCATCCTCTCCCCTTTCTGGGGGCAGTGTCATACTGAGCTGCACTGGACCATGCCCTTGGCAAGAAGGAGTTAAATAAGCCTGGAATGAGGGGTGTGCAGCTCCTCTCCCCCACGTTCTGCTGTGCTCTTTATTTCTGCTCGCAGGGTTTATGCTCAGCAGCATTACTGACTCTCCTGTGCTGGTTTCAGCTCCAGCTGCTCCCATCTGCACAGGGGGATACAATTCTGTGTGTGCTACTTCTCCTGAAACAGCAAATTTTAGTGTAAATAAATTCCCACGTGAGAAACACACAAGAGAGAAGGACTTGGAGCAGACAAGTAGGGAGGTCTTAAGGGTTCCCAAAAATTCCTGAAAGCTCCCAGGGATTCCTTTTCGCAGCAAACACTGCTGAAAACTGGGAAATACTTGACAAGAACAACTCCACAGACCCCCTGGAAGTGCCCGTGAACCACTGACAAAGTATTCAGAGAACTTCTCTGGGTGGTGATCACTGCAAGTGAGGAGGGATTATCCATTGCCTCAGCGCTTGGGTGAACTTTAATTACTTAGCACAGAATGCACAGTTTAAAGAGAAATTCTAGGAGATGTTTTCAATCTATACATTAACCTTGATCCAATTAGAGCATTTCCTATATTTGACATTTAAATTAGACTTAATTTGGTAACACAGCTTAGAATATCATTTGAGATCGAAGATGCAGAGTCTTTGAATCTTTCATCATCCTTTTAAATCTCTTCAAGCCCTTGTCAGTGCTTTAGCATTCTTTTAGGACTAAGTAGAAGCACATACAGAAATGTACAATGTTTTATTAGAAATCATTGTTTGTTTCTGCAATGAAACGTAAAAAAGGTAGCGAAGTGGACTAAAAGAAGGTGAGAGACTGATATTCTCTGTTAAAAATAATAAACATACTGAGTCATTAAGGGCTATGTGAGTTCATCACGTGGAGATTAGACAAGAAAAAAGCTGACTGAATTCCAGTGGCAGGTACTCCTAGGGCTCTCCAGAGGGCAGAGGTATTTTAAAAAGAGGGGTTTTTCTTACTAATGAAGGCCGTTGTCTGTGTTACTGCTTCTGCTGAGTCCTTTCCATGCAGTATAAAACTACTATGTGCTGTGAAACAAACAAAAAGTACACAGGTAATGTGGGTTTTAAAGAAGTCTCTTCCACTCTCCAGGCTTATTTCAGTTCTTGTCCATACTTGATTTTGCCACAAAACACCCTGTGTTCTGGGTTCCCAAGAGGAGGGAAGAGCTCCTGGCAGTTGTGCTCAGCAAGACACGAGAGGGCTCAGAGGCACCCCTGGGACACCTGGGTTTGGATGTACATCCATCCCCTGGGCACCTGGACCTGCCATGAGAAGCTTCCCCTGGGCAGAGCCCTTGGCCACGGCGAGGGAAGAGAGATCCTTCAGGACATTGTTTGCCTGAAACAAAGGGGAGTGCATTTAAAACAAACACTTTTTATATGGCTGAACTCCCCCAGCTGCCTCCAGACCTCGCACAATACAGGCATCTCCGACTTGGCTGAGAGGGTTTTTAAGAATCGACTTCACAAATTGGTTTTGTTCTGCTCTTGCTGTGGGGGATCAGTAGGAATGCCACAATGGAACAAAAGGGAACACCTCCAGCCAAACTTTGCTCTCCCAGCCCTGCAAACCCACTCAGACCAATTCACAAGCAGCAGCAGAAGTGAGATAAAATGATTTAACTCCAAAGATCCCTGAAGTATTGATCTGTGGCCAGGGTTACGGAGGCAGAAAGTGGTTCACTGATGAAAGCACAGCTCCGTGCTCCACTTCAGGTGCTGCAGTTCCAAGCACACCTGAGCGAGCAGGTTCCCAGCAGTGTCACCGTCCCACAGCCACGGGCACAGCCAGCCTGGCTCTGCTTCAGGAACGAGGCAAGGGAAAACACCATGAGACCCACGGCTCACAGAACCTGCAATCCAAGTAACTGTGTCACAGTAGGTGTGCCACAGGGTCACACAGTGTCACAGGGCATAGGAAGGAGCTCAGCCTTTCCTCTTGGCTCCCAGGGCTGAGCCGGAGCCTCAGTAAATGATCTCCTTATCTGGGGGTGCAGAAAACAGGCTGAGTGTCACATTTTTACTGGTAAAGTAACTGAAAGGCAAGGTGTAGGCACTGTATCTTCCAGTTACTCATCCTTCCTATAAGAACATAAAAAAACCCAAACAACTTTGATTAGGCTCTTCAGCATCTGTGTGTAGTCCTTAATTTTCCCATTCCATTCTTAGGGATTTTCCCTTTACCTCACTATGTATAATGAGATTCTGAGGAATTGGATCGTTTGTTCACCCTATACCAATCTTGTGTAAGTTTGATTTTTGTTACTTCGAATATTCAGGTACAGAAGACTGGGAAATGCGGGTGGAAATGCGGGGCTGCAGCTCCCTCTGCTGCAGGAACCATTCCCGGTCCCGGCCCTGCGCTGCGCCGGCCGAGGAGCCGGGGCTGCCCCGAGCACAGTTCTTACCTCAAAAATAATTTTGCCATTATGCACAGGGAAAGAACCTGGTTCTTTGTAAAATTCCCTTTAATGTTGACATTTAGGGGCATTAGTTTAACCTCTCCAAGGCTTCAAAAGCAATTTGCACAGTAGATTTCCCCCTTTATGTTTCCAGCTCACATCAATGCACTTGCAATAAGGAATGTGTAGGTTTCTGTTTTGGTGTTATACTTTTTTTTTTCTATGTGTTTGTGCTTTTCTTCTCTCAGTCATAGTATGAACTTAATTGTTATAGAAACCATATTAACGAGATGAAATTTTAAATTGACATGTACAGATGAAAATGATTTTATGAGAAACACTTCTATGCTTCCAGGCCCTTCCTCTGGGCCCTGTTGTGGACACTGGCGGCATATCTGGAAAAAATGGGTGTCTAAAACCCACAGGAGCTGCTCTGTCCCTAATGCAATTTCTTTGGTTCAAAGCAGGTTTTTCACACTGTGTGTATTCATTAGCAGTCCTTTAAAGCACCATTAGTCTTTGCTGTGATTGCTGCTCCCCTTCTGTGGCATTCCAGCTGCTGATTCACTGCTAAAGAGCAGGAAAATGCACAGGAAAATCATGATCAAACACCGCTCCAGAAAATACACAGAGGAAATACTTGAACTGAGCAGACACTGAGAAAGAGGGTATTCCACTTCACACTGTGTCAAAATGTCATTTTTATTTCATTACATAAAGTTGAACATGAGAAATGTGTGGTAAAATGACTGAGACCACTTGCCATGAGCCATGCTGCTAACTGCACTAATTCCAGAGGAAGCACTTGAGTAATTCCATGGAGTTTAATAGGCTGGTAATCAGCAGTGATTGCAGCTGGGTCGGGACAGGAGCGTACCTGAGTTGTTACTGTAATGAGATCTGAGCAAGGGAAACATGCCCGTGTTGGTCTGGGCAATGTGTGGTGGTGAATCAGTTACTGACCGAGCTGGAGAGCGCAGCCTGGGGCTCTGCTGCCACCGCTGCCACCACTGCCACCACTGCCACCACTGCCACCACTGCCACCCCTTCTCCATCTCACCCACCCCCTGTGCTGCTCCTCTCTGCTGAGAGACGAGCTTCTGTGCTTTCCCACCAGCAGCTTCCACAGTTCCAGTGACACGCACTGTTACCGAGTCCCTGGCTTTGTGTGTGTGGGAATAGCATCGTGCTTGGCCACCCAGCTGACCAGAGCAGCTTTTTCAGCTCAATTCCTACTTGTCATTTCTCAGTCATTGCTGCCCTCCAGGCCTTTGGAGTGAAGCTTCTTCATGGAACATCCATATTTTACCACTTCATCACGAAAATGGATGTGAAGTCCACCGTATCCAGTGGTGATGTGTCCTAACCTTGAGTGTCATTTCTTCACCCCTTTGAAGGGGTGACTGAAGGCAGAACTTGGCTCTTTTAGTGCAGGCATGTGAGCAAGAGCTGTGTTTTTTGTGACTCATATATATTTATTTTTCTTTGTACATGCAGTTATCTTTGCATATTTCTGGTGCCAGGCTTTCTGCTCAAAGCAGCTGAGCAAGAACAGAGACATTTAGAGTGGATAAGCTGTATCACCAGTGTAAATTTACAGCTAATTAAGGGAGATGGGGAAAAAAAACCCCAGAAATGCAAGTTGGAAAATGGGTCCCTATTCTGTGCCAGGAGTCCTGGCAATGCACAAAGACAAGGACAGATGTTGCAATAACCTGATGCTCATCAGCCACCAAACTGGGACAGGAATCCAAACAAACAGGAAAATGGTTTGTGGTGGTCCTTGTCACACCTGATCCACTTCCTGAATGTCCATTCTCCTGTGTCCCTTGGCCCTCCTCTGGAAGAGAGAGCTCCACAGTGCCAGAGCCTGGGAACAGGTCATGCACTAGGACCAACTCCACAGGAGTTCAAGGCTGCCATTTCATAAGGGAAAATCCTTCCAGATTCCCAGTTACAACTTGCTTTGTCCTTAATTTTTGGGGGGTTATTTATTATTTCCTAAGTAAATTCAGTGAAGTAGTAAGGACTTCCCTATTTTGGAAAATCTCATGGCCTCTTCCAAATTCTGTTATAATTAGTTCAAGACTATCTCCAACTGTTTTCCTGAGAGGAAACCTTTCCTTGGCTGCAGGAACGCTGGCTCCACTTCCCTGGAATTTTTTAGCAGTGTGATATCTCCTGACAGGATGCAGGTTTCGGAGCGATTGCTCCAGGCTTTAGCAGAGCAAGACACGGCTCTGGGAGCCATTTCTGGCACTGCTGCATGTTCTGGGAGCTTTGTCAGAGATTGGGGTCCTTGATTCCAGGGCCTGAACTTTGGCTCCAGAAGTTGTTTTGATGTTCTCACTCTGCTTTTAGGGACATTATCCTTTTTTTTGTTTGCTTGTTTGAGGAGGTAAAAATAGAACAAAAGCCAGGATTGTCAAGAAGGACTAAACTAAACATCAGGACTGAACAAGGCAGAAGTGCAGCACAGCCCTGTCTCCCCAGCCCTCGCTGATCCCAGCTTTTGGGGGATACAGAGGTGACTGTATGTGATAGAGATCAATGTTTCTTTAATTGTTCTGTTTTAACCTTTACTGAGAAGTGCTGGGCTGTCCTGAGCCTGTGACGCCAGCCTCTCTTTCTGGACTCAGGGAAGATTTACACGGGTGAAAACGAGGAGCCATGAACTGAGCACTCCTGAACAAATGAGGTGCATATGAGCAGAATGAAAGTTCAGATTCTTCACTGGTAAATGTTGTCATGTGAGATCCTGTAAAGCTTTGATTTTCTTTCTTTGATCATACCAGAACCTCCTCTCACACACTGCAAATTCTTCTGTAATTTTGTCTGAACAATCCCACTTGAAATCCCAACAAGCACAGATGTTCAGGCAGATTTCAGAGCGAGAATGAATAATGAAAGTTCATTATGTTCTACAATGTCCCATTTAGAGCAGTCAGCTTGTTCTGAGCACTGGTTTGAGCTGTAGTGGGCTCTGGGGCTTTCTGAACAGATTATGGTGCAGAAGACAACCACGGGTACTTCTTTCTTCTGCTGTTTGTGATTGACAGGGAAAGGTTTCCTGCTTGGGAAGGTGCTCTGAGGTCTCTCTGCATTCAGTAGGAAGGTGTGACTGCCAGAGGTGACAGAAAGTCTTTAAAACTTCTCATCCAGTGGCCTGAGGTGGAAATGCTGATTTCTGATGGCAGTTTCCTGCTCCAGGGGATTCCATACAGAAGCTGTGGCTTCAGGCAGCCCCTGTGGCTGTCATCAGTGTCTGTCCCCTCGTGGCAGTGCCCTCGTGTGCCCATGGCAGCTCTGCCACTGGCTGTCCTCACCCTGAGTGGATCTGATCTGGAAACAGATCACAAAAACCGATCCGTTATGGGAAAATGAGTGTGGAGGAAGCTAAGAAGAAAAGAAGTAAATATCTCCCCTGTATTGTTCCTACCCTAATCCAAGCCCTCCTTGGGGCGTTGTGGTGATGTAGGCAGAGACTCCCTTGCCTGCTCCATCCAGCATGTGAGCAGCGAGGAAAGAAGGAAATATCCATGGAAATGACTTCATTGTTTCCTATCCATGACGTAAGGACAGTCATTTTACTGTTGAGCTTGGAGAATGCAGTTTATAAAGGCAGGGTGGCTTTTCTGCTGGGAACACAGTAAACGAATGAGGGATCTTTCAGTTTTTCTTCGCACATTGTGGAAAATTGGATTTTCCTGCCGTAGGTTTTGCTGGGCAGGGAGGTGGAGGGGAGCAGAGCAGGCTGGTGGGAGCAGGGCTGTGCAGCAGCTCCCTCCCCGTGTGCACATCCCTGGAGTGCAGCTCTCGGGGGACGCTGAATTTCCCACTGACGTCAGGCCGTGGACGTCAGGCTGACGCATCTGCTGGCCATTACCCACACGGGAGGGATCACTGCTCTTCCAGCAGGCAGAGCCTTTGCTGTTAGCCCTGAGATGAAGGGTTTGCTCATTGCACTGCAGATGTTCCCTCTGCTGTTACACCTGCAGCTTGTTTCGCAACTTGCAGTTGTGTTGGGACAACGTGTGCCATTTTCTGTGCCTTTGGGAAGCCACTGGCTCCAGGTTTTTTTGGATTGTGATACAATTTCCACTGGAATTGGGCTTAGTCATTTTCTTTCCTTTTTCTACTTCAATGTCTTTTCTCTTAAATGCCTTCCTAACACTTATACAGACCAGTATTTATTGTCTGCTCGTGGCTGCAGTGCTGCACTTGCATTAAGTGCCCAAGGTACCCCACAGGGAGTTGCTGCTCTGATCATGATTTGCTGTTTGATTGAAATTTTTTCAATGGAAGAGAAGCAGGCATTTAGGATTCCTACTACATCTGTAAGTGGCCTTGGCAATGCTCAGTGCTAAATTCATCCTGTGCTTAAGCAGTTCACAGTTACCATTGTCATGGTGACCTTTGCTGTTGTCCTCATTCAAATCTGGCAGGAGATAAAGGGTGGAACAGTTCTGAGAAGCAGAGGAGAGTGGAAAAGCTCATTAATATTTCACTGAAGAGTGCTGAATGAAATCACACAGTTACTCCCATGAATTTTCTTATCAGCAGGCAAAATGGAGTGGAGGGATCCTGGCACTGGCAGGCGTTTTCCTGTAGGAAGAATTCAGTGCTGCCTTCTGTTTGAGCAGATTTGGGGGGGTTTAAGAGACATGTTCTCATTGAACAAGGAGCTGTGCCAAACTCGACCAGCTCCCAGTTTTCCCAGTGCCTCTTGCTGAAGGTTAGAGACACCCAGTGAGTGATCCCAGAGCACTGCCTTGAGATCTTTGTTCTGTTCTAATTGAAATTGAGGACTGAAGGGAGGCTGGGCATTGTCAAAGAAATAGGAAATTTACTGTCTCAAAATAGGATAGCAGACAGGACACTGCTAGGGGCTCAAAGACCAGTGATATCTTCACTGTGAAAAGGCTTCTGGCAGGTCTTTTAGAGGCAGTGATATACGAGACATTAAAATAATAACAGAATCTGATTCGGGAGCCAGCTCAATTTCAGAACTGTGTGCTACTGGATGTTGTCAGGCCCTGGTGGAGTGCTGGCACAGGAGTGAATAATACAAAATCTGTAATAAAAGCACCGGTAAAATGGCCAGGAAAACAAAATTACCGCACCTTTTCCTATGAAATAAATCTCTTTTCTGTCCCCTAGGGCTTGTTTTCTGCCATTTGTGAGATAGAAAGGCCCATTTTGCCATCTAATGCAGCTTACTCCAAATGAGATTCAATTTTCTCTAGACTGAAATTTTTTGCAGATCCTAACAACTCCAGGAATTCCAGTAGTAAAGGCCTTTGATGGGATACTGAAAATGGGGTTATCTAACAGGCTCGGGGTCTAACAGTAACCTACTTTATGGCCCAATGCACCTGGCAGCATCTGGGCATGTAATCCTGGGAAAAAAGGGTTCCTGGTGATTAAAAATAGTGCCAGAACCCCAGCAGCCCACCCCAAAAATTAAAGCCATCATTTTGGCCTTGGACTTACCAGTTTGTCTCTCAGGTTAATAACTGTAAGCTAAAGAAAGTTGCATATTTGCATTCATTTTTGCACACATGGCAGTAAACTTAAATTTAGTTTGGGAAAAAAACTCACAAAAAATACTATGTAAGCATACAAATCAGGCTGTTTTGTGAAGCTCAGTAAACATAAAGGAGCAGCGTTTTAATCAAAATGAGGAATTGCATCCTAATCACCTCTCAGCACATGCATATTTCATAAGAGCACGTTCTGCAAAGCAAACGCTGCGTAAGGGGCTGCTGATCCTCAGTTCTCATCTCCTCAGCTCTCCCAGCACCAGCCAGGCTGGCTCTGCATACACCCAGCAGAATGGGAGCCATACTTGTTAATGGCTGTGGGAAATATTGATAAAATAGAATAAAACAGAATAAAAATAAAATAGAGTATCAGCCATGCTGTGGTGAGCAACACAGACCCCTCTGCTGCCAGAACAGCTGCTGCTCCCTGCCTCTGGAATTTGCAGGGCAGAGGCACTTGGGTCCCTTTGTGCCCAGATAATGCTCACATGAGGCACTGGGTGTCCCCAGTGATGGCTGTTTTACCAACAGTGACACTGATGGAGACTCCACTTCCCTGTGAACACAGAGTTCAGTTTCTCATCAGCCCCAGGGAATAAGATAAACACATGAATTAAAAAGATCCAGTGTTTGAAAATACTCTGGCTTCTTCTCAAGCGTTATTTCTTTTGTCTTTCTCTGAAACCTTCATCTCTGAGGCAGTGAGCCATGGTTTCCATCGAGGCTGATGAGGAAAGATGTTGATGGCAAGGCTTTCCATGGTCCCTGGTATCCTGCTGACACACTCTGTCCAGCTTGAGCTGGCACTAAGCCTGGCTTCTGCAGGCTCTGTCACAATCTGTCTCAGAAACCGCAGATCAGAGGGGCTGCAACTGTCACTGCAGTAGAAAGGCTGTTTGCTAAGTGTGATTTCATCGTGTTTGGGAGTGTTCCCCTCACAATCTCATTAAAATATTCATGACTTCTTTCTCCTGACTGGAACCATTAATAAATGCTTGATGTCAGTGGCATGGCTCTGCACTTCCTTTCTAGATGGATCTTTCGATATTCCACGTTCCCAATCCGAAACCTCCTTACCAGGGTACAGCCCCGGGGCAGAGCTTTGTCTTGTCAGGTGTTCATCCCTGAGCATCCCTTCCGCAGACACAGGTGGGGCTCTGTCCCCTGCAGAGGGGAGACACCGACCCTGCCAGGGCGCTTCCCAAGGCACAGATTCCCAGGAATTACAGCCCTGGAGCCCTGGGCTGAAGGTTCCCCATCAAATGCAGGGTGTAGGTAAGAGCAGTGCTAACCAGCACCATTCTTACACAAGTTCTTGGTCCTCTGGAGGCAGAATTTGGTTCCAGAGCTTTCAACCTGTCACTAAAACTCGATTTGATCACAGCTGCCAGGGCTGAATTTCCTGATCTGCTCCCTCTGCCTTCCTTGGAGCTGAGTGGGAGAGAAGGTGATGGGGAAGTAAAGATGGAGCAGTGAAGGGCTGAGACAGCCCACAGCAGAGCTCGTGGGAATCCACAGCAGGCAGGGAAATGTGCATTTTACACACAGCTCTTGCAGCCATTCCTTTTATCATTGTTGGAGAAAGTTGCACACACACAGCTGATTTTCTGCTGCTTCCAGATGGGGTCACAGCTGGGTCACTCCAAGCATATGCCATCTTCTTTTTTTATTCCCTCCCTTCAGAGAGGGATAACTGTTTCTTCAGCGGTTTGGATTCTACGTTTAACCCTCCCTGTGCAGTTTCCCACGCACAGTGGTGTGCTGCTACAGACTGCACAGCACTGGCTTTTTCTCCAACACGCCAGGGACATTTTGGAGCCTCCAGAGCAGGAGTGCTTCCCGAGCAGTGAGGCACGGCTGGGTGTGCTCAGTGATGGGAGTGACCTCACTGACACATGGGTTACAGGTGTTCCACTGCTGCTACAGCGACACAGCAAACCCAAAATCACTCACCTCATGCTGCTCCATGGCTTCCACTCCCAGCCTGCTGGGCTCTGTGTGAAGAGAGGGGAGGTCCCCTCTCAATGGATCTTCTCCTTGGGACCATTCCTGAGAGAGGAGAACTCACAGCAGGATAAGGAATAAATCCACGTACAGTGAAGGACAGTTCTGGTGCTGGGACCTCCCATCACGCAGGGGCTGGTGGCAGAGAAGGAAAAACAGGCACTAAGGAATCTCCAGCTGCCCGCCTGCCTGGCACAGCCCTGCAGGGACACACACAGAGGTGCCTCCTCCTGTCTCCGGGCTTCTGCACCATCACTACCTGTGCCCTTTCCAGAGCTGTACTATTCCATTCTCCCTGTTTCTTTAGAAAATTCAGGGCACAGGGGGCAGTGGTAACTGGAGGAAATCTCACTGTATTGTAAGTTATGATAAAAGCTGCCACGGAGAGTGGCAAGGTGCAGTTCAGACCACAGAAACATTGTGTGAGAAGACAAACTGAAGTAATGTCACCTGCCTTGAATGGGCAAGGCAATAAAACGTGCCTTTCTTCCCAAGACCACTGATGAACATTTCCCTCCAAACACAAACAGGAGGCACAGGATGGACTCTGCCCGCGGTGCCAGGAGCTGCAGGGAGGCACAGGGAGAAAGCAAGCAGGGCCAGGGACGTGAGTGAGGAGGAAGATCCCAGGGGAACCTGCAGGAAGTTCCTCGCTCTCTGCCAGGGTGATGTGATGGCTGAGGGTGCAGCAGAGCAGTTTTTCAGCACCTGATGAGGCTCGGGTTGGGGTCGTGCGAGGAATGAAAGTTTTCAGCCCCCAGGCTGAGCTGAGCGGCCACAGGGCAGGTGCCAGGGGGCTGCCTCACTCACACAGCTCCCCGCTGTCCCCAAAGGTGTGGTTTCCACACAAAGGTGCCCCGGGCGTGTCCGGGAGCACCCGTGTGCCCGTGGGAATGCTGGCGGGCGAGCAGAGCCCGGAGCCAGGCGACACGAGCATCCCCGCCCGTGTGCGAGCCCGGAGCAGATCCCGGCATCTCCGGGAATGACATCCCGGCTGACATCAGCCGCCAGGGCTCGCATCGGAGGTGTGGCTTAGCGGGGACACTGCCCCGGGCTGCCGATCCAGCGGGAGGAGCCGGCGTTCGGAGCATCCCGGCTGCCTCCGTGCCGGCACGGCTCCTCCCTGCCGCAGCTCCCGCAGCCTCGCCCGCTGTGCCCGCCCGAGCTGCCCCAGCCTGCCTCCGCCGAGCCCCCTCGGGGGGAATGGCGTGGGGACACCTGAGCAGCCCGAATTCACCTTCTGCCAGCACGGGAACCATTTGGAAGAATTCCATGGGGTTTTTTTTTCAGCGCCTTTGCTGCTTCATTGTTGCCTGGCTTTTTGAGAGCATGAGTTCTGGTCATTAGGGGTGCTGCCACCTGAATATTTCTTCATCAGATGCCACAAAAGAGAGTCTAGGAAAACAAAGAAACTTGTGATGTGGAGCTGACAGTTCTGGTTTCAGCTGGTGAAAACTTGCAGAATCAGTGAGAAGGCAAAGAAAAAAATGCCCAGGACAATGTCGGTGACTCCTGGTAATTTGTCACTCAATGGGACGAGCTTCTTGACTGAGAATCACAGCATTATGGACAAACCCAGTGAGCAGAGAACTTGGAATGTCCTTCTGTTCTGCTTGACTTTTGCCATTGCACTCCCAGCCCTCCTGGGCAGCATTTATTCCCTAGTTTCCCTGCTGAAACTGCAGAACAAAACCACGGTGTCGATGATTGTGACCTCTTTGGCAGCAGATGATCTGATCAGCATCGTGCCAGTGATTATTTTCATGCTCACGCAGTGGTCAAGCGAAGTCCTCCCCCAGCCTCTGTGCACCACCTCAGCGTTTATGTATTTATTCCAGGGCATTTCCAGCAACCTGAAAGGGTCTCTTATAGTTTCTTACAACTTCTACACCCTCAGCACGACCAGGACACTGAGCTGCAGCTCCTCCAAGCGCCGTGTGAGTGTGGTATGGGCCATCCTCACCATCTGGACTGTCAGTCTGCTGATGTGCATTTTGCCTCTCTGTGGCTGGGGCAGGTACATCCCCACGTCCTGGGGCTGCTTTGCCGACTGTGCCAGTTCCTACACCCTGTTTGTGCTCGTTGTGTACTCGCTGTGCTTCTCCCTCCTGGCAGTGCTGGCTGCTCCCCTCACTCTGTGGCTGCTGTGCTCAGGTGAGCCACACCTGCAGGGCTCTGGAGGCTGCAATTCCCCCGGGACACCATGGGGCTGCGGGGCTGCTGCACCTCCGCTGGCACTGCTGGACCCTGGGGATAAACCCCTGGAGCCTTTCCAAAACTCGGAGGCAGTTTGTGGGAAGGGTGTGGCTGAGAGCAGCACACAGAGCAGGAGCTTCACGGTGGGCTTTGCCCAGAAACGATTCTCACTGATCCTGGCACTGACCAAAGTCCTTCTCTGGCTCCCAATGATGGTAAATTCTCAGATGGCTTCACTTTCCAATGCTCACTTACATTTCAGTGGGATGTCACCTGTGGGCCATGGATTGAACCAGATGAACAGTGGCCATTGCAGTTGTTCCTCGTAGTGTAGTCGTGCCAGCAGAAGTCCTCTCCAGCAGGTCTGTGTCACTGCATGAGTTTAACTGGTGCCCAGTGGGTTTGGCAGAGCCTGGTTCATCTCTCTGACACTCTCTCATCACATCGTTCATGTCACATGAACACCAGGGGCAGTAAGGTCCCCCTTTGGTACTGCCAGCTGTGGGACAGGGCTTGCTCAGCGTTCTGGGGCTGGGAATTGAGCTAAGGGCCCCTCTGTCCTGTCCTCTGAGACACATCCTTTGGGTTAAAAAATAAGAGTTTGGTAGAAAAATGCAGTTTGGCTGCACCTCTGTAAACCCTGCAGCGCTGTGGCAGGAGGGAGTGCTGCCGTGGGCATGTGTGTGTTTGGGAACAGGAGCCTGAGGAAGGGATCTGTGGGGAACAGGGAACATGGCCTTGGGTGTGTGAGGCTGGGGCTGCCCGCTACCACACGGGACTGGCTGCCACTGGGAGCTGGTCAGTGGTGTCAGCACCTACACTTAGCTCCAATGAGGGTTTTTCTGAGAAATGCAGCATGAGAGGAGAGCAGTCAGCGTGTTTCCTCTGCTGCTGTTAGAGCCACAGCTGCTGTCCTCAGCAAACACTAATGACAGTCTGTGTCTTACAGCGGTGTCATATTCACAGCCAGATGTTCTCTTTGTTCCTGGAAGCATCTCATGTGCCCACAGTGATTTAAATTTCGAAATGCTCTGCCTTTCAGATACAGATGGCTGTCCAGTACATCACTGGGCTGCAGAGCCTCTCGTTTGAGACACTGAGCTTCCTGCTGACCGTGCTGGCTGCCGCCGTCACCCCAGTGTTTGTCCTGTCACAGCACTGGCTCCACCTGCCCTGCGGCTGCATCATCAATTGCAGGAGGAACTCCTATGCAGTGTCTTCACAAGATGCCAAAAGTAAGTGTGGAAGGGTTGCCTTGGTGTAACAGAGGTTGCCAGACCTTCCCTGGTTACCTTCCCGGCATCTTCTAGAGCCCTGGCTTTCCTTGGGCTTTGTGTAAAAATAGCTGGAGGAGCAGAGTGGGTCAGGTGGAAGGGACTCACAGGGATTATCTGGTCTCAACTGCAAATGTTGAGGGCTAAATATTTCTGAGGATGTGGGAGTTGTTTCCCATTCTCTGGAGTGAAAATCCTCTACCATCAGTGGATGAATTCCTGAAATTCCCTGCTTGTTCAGGAAGAAAGAACTCCTGAATCTTAGAGAAAAGCCATCCTTGCTACGTGGCTTTCACTTGCTTTAAACACATTACCCAGGTGCAGAATGGCCTGTGCTGCCCCTGCTGCCCTTTTAGCCACTTTCCCAGAGAGAACGACTGCAGTTCATCTCGAACGCAGTTCCTTCTCAGAAGTCTTTCTTCTCAACAAGTCATTTTTTCAATGGAGGGAAAATTGCCTGTTTCCAGCAGGAGCTGGATAATTCATTGCATGTTTTAGCATGTCATTTGCATTGTGTTTGTAATCTCATTTTTCTTTTTGGTCTCGACTCCTAACACAGTTTCTTTCCTTCCTGTTTAGCCAAGCGCAGCGGTTTTGAGTTCAACCTGTCATTCCAGCAAGGCTATGGAATCTACAGGATATCCCTGGAGAACCCTCCCCAGCCCAGCAGCGATGGCAAACCCGGGTCCTACCACAGCCTGGTGAGCTCTGGCTGCGGGGAGCCGGGGCCTGGCACAGGCGGTGACAGCGGGACCAGGGCCCTGGGACACGGCTCCCGGGCCACCCCTCCTGCTGGCCCCGGGGCCTGGCAGGGCCAGGAGGGCACCAGGGCTGAGCCCCCAGTGTTCCCTGAAGGACCAGAGTGGCGGCTGTCCCACGAGGAGAGCCACGCTCCGGAGCTCTCGGACTGGGAGTGGTGCCGTAGTAAATCCGAGAGGAACCCTCGCCAGGTAAAGGAGGAATTTATTCTTTTCTGATAGTAAGAGCTTCCAAATGAAATAGGAATGATTTTTACTGACACTGATACTTTCATTAGTCCTATTTTTTTAGTAAAACTCATACATGGCATTCTATAATGTTTAGTAACCACAGACCTACTTGCAGGTGCTGATCCTGCAATCATTTCTCACTTGTCTTCTTAATCATGGGGTTTTCTTATTTTGTGTGCACCTGCATGATCTGTATATGGTAAGAAGTAAGTATGAATTATGTTACTTTATCTCAATGAATAGGAAATTTCTCTCCAAAAGATGACATTTTCCAGAGAATTCCACTGTGGAATTCCATGACTGTTGGGCATTACAGGGGTGGGAGTGGGGCAAGAGCCCACATGGAGCCTGTGAGACAAGAGCTCCAGAAGGCTTCGTGTTGGAAGGGATCTCTGGAAGTCACCCAATCCAAGCAGGGTGACCCCAGAGCCAGATCAGCTCGTGCTCTGCGTCTGCACATGCACAGGAGATGGATAAGATGTATTTTGTATTCAAATATGGGCATCTGTCTCCACCTGATAAACATAAATTTATCATCTGAGTCACAGTAGGAATTTGGCTGATATTTCAAATGTGACTGATCATCCCTTTCATAAAAAACCAATGCTCACTCTGTTGCAGTGTGCAGAGATGAATTCCTGCATTTGGGGGAAAAGGGAGTGATGACTCAGCCTGGGTTTAATCTACTAGTTTTTGCCACGGTCTCATGTGCCATGTACAGCTTGGTTAATAAAATCACTGTATCAGGCTCATAACTGTGGCTCTCCTTGCAGGAGTTTCCAGATGATGTTTAAGAAAAATAAAATCCTTTCCCCATGGCCCAGGTGCCAGCTCAGCTGCAGCCTTGGGACTGCAGCAGGTGTGAGCAGCTCTTTGTGAGCAGCTGGCAGGGACTGCCTGGGGGTGTTTTATGTGCCCTCGGGCCTTGTATGGCACTTTTGGACACACTCTTCCCTTCTTGCATTACAAAGAATCAGAACTCATCCACTTCTGACACCTTCCCAGGTGTAACCCACTGCCAGGCACTGGCACTAAAGCCCCCATGGGGTAACATTCCAGGCTTTGGAGTCACAGCTCTGCCTGGTTCTGACATTCAGCAGGAGCTGCCAGAGCTCCACAGCTGACATTTGCTTTGCAGCTGGGAAAGGGCAGAGTGTGAAACCCCAGTAAGCTTTGGAAAAATAACTTCTAATGCATTGCTCAGGTTTATGTTGGATGAAAGATCAATTTGGGGCATACAATAATGAGTTGAAAACCATCTCCTTTACTCATCCTGTCTGGAAGTCCCAAAGTCTAAGAAAAATCACTCTGTTCTCATCACTCTGCATTTCCCACGTGTGTTAAAGAAGGAAACTCCCCCTGGCACTGACTGGCCACATCCTTCTGCAGGAAATACAGGGTTCTTCTGAGAGTCCATAAATACAGGGGCTCTTGTTGGAGTGCTGCTGACTTTCTCTTCAAGGGGAGAAGCTGTACAACTGACAGTAGGAGGGAGAGCAGCCATCCCCATGGATGTGGGATCAGCGAGTTTGATGGAGCTGTTTGAAGAGCAGCTGCCAGCCAGGGCCCGGGGTGCCTTTGATTTCCTCTGGAAGCTGTGGGCCTGGAGAGTGGCACTTCCTGGGGTGACAGTAATGACTGTTGAGATAGCTGCCTCTTCACTGTCTGTTCTGTGAGTGAAGAGCTGCTCCATCAAAGTGTTTTCTCTGGAATAAAAGTGGCATGGGAGAATGAGGCAGCAGGGTTTATTGAATATATGATAGGATGGCTGTAATGGAGAGGGAGAGAGAAAATTGTACTTGTCATTTCTAACTCCTGCCCGGCTGCATTTTTGAAAAATACCGTTAACATCTCATAAAACACCCGTGTTTCTCCCTTCCTAAAGAGATTGAGTGTAAATATGTCAGCTCTTATTTTGTATATGCTTCAGTGCCCTCAGGCAGCAGAAATCTCCCAGGCTGGCAGTTTGTTCCAGGCTTGCTGATTATTTTTCTCTACCTCGTCTGTGGGTTGCCTCAAGGAATCTCTTTGAAGAGACTGCACAGGACCTATTTATGTGCCCTGCAAGGAAAGAGAGGGGGAGGCTGGGCAAGTGACTTCACTGAGGAGGAGCCAGCACAGGCAGGAGTATTTGGACATGAGAAATACACAGCATCTCCCTCGCTGCAGGAAGGTTGTGAACATTCCCTCAAACACCAGCATAGCACAGAAGCTGAGTAAGGAATGGCCTTGAAGGTTCTCATTGCTTCCCAGAGGCTGGTGGGAATCTGTACCACCTGCACCCCTGCTGACGTGCTGAGCTCTTCCTGCTCAGGAGGTTGGAACTTATTGCTGATTTCCAGAGAGGTTGCTGTGGCTGGAAAATCAATGTAACATTTCACCTTCATCCTCTCACTTTGCTCCCAGAGGCACGAGTGCTGCTCGCTGGCTCCCTGCTGCAGTTCCACTGCCTTTGGCTCTCTCTGAACTGCAGAGGAATGCTGAGAGTAGAAACATTTGCCCAGGAGGGCGAGCCTGGATGGAGCTCCTATAGCCCTTCCCTCCAGCGTGTCCTCACCTTGGATGCTCTGCTGCACCTCCTGGTGCTGAAAGACACAAATCCAGGTCTGTGCATCGAGCAGGCCAATGGCAAGTGCTGGGCTCAGGCCATCTGAGGTGAGCTTGTCCCTTCCTGTCACACCCCCTTGGCTCTGCATTTACTGCAGTCAGCCTCGGAAAAGGCAAATCATTGCAGTAATTAATTTCACTGCAGATAATTTGCACTTTTAGGGAAGTAGAAGACTAAGCCTCTATTTTAAAACAAACAGAAAACTCATTGTCTCTGGAAAGAAAAAGCCGGGATCCTTACTGGAAACATTCTAAAAATAGACCTTTTCATCTCAAGCTGTGTTTGACCAAAGTAATTAGGAATGCAAACTCCTCAGAGCTGTCTGAGATTGCTGGTTCTCTGGGCAGGCAGCATGGCCCAGTGGGAGCAACACGCACATGGCACAACTGTGTGTGCTCTGGGTGCTGCCCCTGTGCAGAGCTGTCCCAGGGAGCAGGAGCAGACTCCACTCCACCTGTGCCTCCCTGGCACACTGCTGGCACACCTGTCTGCCTGTTCCAGGGCCTGGGAAGGCAGGAGCCGTGAGGGAGAGCCTACAAAGTGCCTTGGTCTTGACTCTGTCACCAGACACTGTAGAACCAGCTGGGATGGCGTCCCAGTGTCCCACTCAGCCCCAGCTGCTGCTTTAACCATTTCCAAACGGAAATCTGTCTGTCAGAGCCTGTTGCAGCTGCTGTGGGACTCAGATACAGCCCTAAGCCTTCCCTGTGGACAATATCCTCCCTGGTGAATCCAGCCCAGACCCCGCTCAGGCAGCGGGAACAGGACAGGGAACCTGGTCCTGAGCCACAGGGATGGTGGGGAAGGTTTTGCTTCATGGCAACCACAGCTGCTCCCTGCCATCTGTGAGCTCTGGAAGGTGGATGTATAATTAAATAATGAGGGGATTTGCTTGATTGATTCTGCAGAGATTTCTCTGCTCAGAATGCATCAGCATTCCGTAAAGGAACAAGGACACTCGTGATTTATTTCGCTGGGATTTTTTTTGTCTTTGCTTTCAAAAATGCCTGTGCTGGTACATGGAGTTAAATCTCTGTCCCAGATTCCAACAGCCAGAACGTGCTCCAGGCATTGTGGGCAGGGGCTGCATGGGGGCATGCCCTGAAGAGGGAAATCCTCTCCACAAACAGTGGAACTTGGTGAGGGAAGGGCCGGGAGCTGAAGGCAAAGAGCTGAACTGCAGGGAACCGTGGGAGGCAAAATCCTTCACAGGATGTACCAGTGGAGTCTGGTTTGCTTGTGGATTCCTATTTATTGCCATGGATGTGTCATGAGAAGCAAAAATGGGTATTTAATAATGGCATCAAGGACAAGATAAAGGCCACTTTCTGTTCTCATTAATAATAATTTATACTGAAAGTAATTCCAGTAATAATCAGTGCTACCTGGCTGTAGCTGAACCCAGGATAAATGCATTTATCCCTCCCTTGGGTCCATAACCATGGGTTTAGTCCCAGCACTTGTATCCACAATGGTCCCTAGAGCACAGCATTGTGGTTTGCAAGGACAAATGGATTCTGTACTTTAGGAACAGGTAAAGGTGTCTGGAATTGAACAACATTCCCACTGGAACTGTTCTAGTGGGAAATGACAGCATTCAGTGTCTCCCTGGTTACTGACTGGGCAGTGACAGAGGAGACTCGATGGATCTTTTTCACCTTAACAGTAAATACTGATTTCTCAAGAGAACGCTTGAGAAGACTGTCAGGAAGAGGCACTAAGTGATTGGGAAACATCTCTTTCTCCAGACCTGGAGCCCTCATTCCAGCCAGGGGAGATTGCTAATTCTCCCTCCAGGTGCCTCACGTTCAGTCTGGCAAACCAAAGAGTTTGATTAAACCGGACATAACCTTGCACTGATGGAATCAGCTTTTATTTAAACCCTCTTTTTCATATTCTGTAGATTTCATAGTGAGTCACAGACACTTGGAACTTCATACACTAGGGCGTATAATAACGCAAAAAACTTCTTGCTACTCTCTCGAGTCATAAATACCAGGTGTCCAAAATTCTGCAAGGAGCAGGCAGTAAGAGGAGTTAACACAGGGAGCACACTTGGCTGATTTCAGGTGGATTTTTGGGCAATCCCAGCACTAACACACGGTGTTGTTCCCTGCAGCGCGCGGGCGGGGCCCTGGCCGTGCCTCTCTGCGCCTTCCAGGGCACCGTGTCTCTGCAGGCCCCCGGCGGCAAAACGCTCTCCTTGTCCACCTACGAGGTGAGCTCCGAGGGGCAGAAAATAACCCCCATGGCCAAGAAAATCGAGGTGTACCGCTCCAAGAGCGTCGGGCACGAGCCGAGCCCGGGCGAGCCTCAGGACACGTTTGCTGACACGAGCGTCAAGATTCACCTGGAGGTGCTGGAGATCTGTGACAACGAAGAGGCCCTGGACACCGTGTCCATCATCAGCAACATCAGCCAGTCCTCCACGCAGGCACGCTCGCCCTCCCTGCGCTACTCCCGCAAGGAGAACAGGTTTGTGTGCTGTGAGCTGGGGGAAAGTGCCTCCTACTCCCTGCTCATCCCCTCGCACAGCCCCAGCAGCGACTTCAGCATCTCCATCCCCGACACCGTGGAGGCTCACCGGCGGAACAGCCAGCAGCAGCACTCGGCCCGGGCTGGCTACCAGGAGGAGATACAGCTGCTGAACACGGCCTACAGAGAGCGGGAGGAGCAGGCCAGCAGCAGCTAGAAGGTGTTCAACCCACACACCTCACCTGCTCTGACAGACACGGCTCCCCTCGGCTCAAGTTACCCCAGCAAATACAGTGTCAGCTGGTTTTTTGTGCAAATTTTATTTGGGTGCACTGTTGAATCAGTTCCAACTGTTAATGCTGTATCAAGGGGATAACAAATACTCAAGTGCTTTACAGCTTTCCATAGTGGATTTTAAGTTATTTATTTATACACCTATTTATTTGAGGAACACGTGTGTCTAAAGGGAATCCTAAATAAAGTCTTAAAGCCCAGCTTTGGTGTGTCTTGGCACTGGGTGGCGTGTCTGCAGGAACCTGTAGAAATGGGGGAGCAGCTCCGCAGGTGGGAAGCTACGGCAGTTTTGATTCACTTGCAGTCCTTGTCAACATCTAAATCGACATAATACTAGAAATACTTTTCTGACATGTGGACATCACTTAAAGCTCATTAGCTGCCCTTTGTTTCACGGATTAAATCTCTCTTCTTGTGTTGATTAGGTCTGAAAGTACACGAAGATCAAACATTAAGAAAACGATACAAATTCCCCATTCTGCAACACAGCGGCCGGTCAGGGACTCGAGCCCGGAGCCAGAGGGGCGGGTCAGTGTGAGGACTCGAACCGGGACCCGGCGGGTGGGCCAGGTCGGGCCGGGACTCGAACCCGGGGCCCGGCGGGTGGGTCAGTGCGAGGACTCGAACCCGGGACCCCGCGGGTGGGTCGGGCCGGGACTCCGGGCCGGGACTGGAAGCCGCACCCAGCGGGCGGAAGTG